>MCFN01001327.1:4675-43165 GCA_002218305.1 Callipepla squamata
TTTTGTTTCTAGGTCCATCTCCCTTTTCCCTTTTCCCTTTTTCCTTCCCCTTTCCTGGGGCGTGGGTCCGTGGGTCCCCCGCACCAATCGTCACGGAACCGGGCTGATCCAGCCCGGTAAACCGTTGACAGAATGCCTTACACCAGCCAGTTCCAGCACACTCTTTGCTTCTGCAGCAGGAAGCAGGACCAGATCTCCTACTCCCTCCCCAGCACAAGGAGCTACTAAAGACATGACAACCTGCCAACACAACCATCAGCCCCCTCAATGACACCATACTTTGCTCCACCCTTCTTGCACAGCACAGGGAAATCTGCACTACCTGATGCAAACGGAGAAGGCACTCTCCCAGCTGTAGCAGGCTGTTTGCAGAAAATCCACAAACCATCCCACAGATTTAAAAATCAAACTGCAGATTGCTTATACGAAATAACACTTTTTTTAACCTAATGGATCCCAAACAAACCTATTTAAAATGCATCCATGTGATTTTTCCGACTTTTCTCACTTTGGTCAGTAGTCAATAGAATGCACCAAGCAGTCAAAAAAAAAAATTTCCTTGTATCTTAATTTTAGACATAACGTACAGAAACATGCACCTAATATTGAATACTGCTGCAGGCCCCACACCATGAGTGCTACATTTCAAATCCAGCAGTTTCTGCATATAGCAGGCAGCTTTTAAAAAAGGTTGTTATAAATAATGTTTGCACTTTTTACAATCGGTATTGCTAAACTACTTTTTAAATATAAGGACTATTGTATGTTTAGTATTCCCCTACATTCCTCTCCCCTAGCAAAGTTCTGGCATAAAACTCAGTAGACACAGCTTTTCAGCACCAAGTTAGCAGGGGAAATGGTTGGAGAGGAAAGAAGCAAATAAGACCCAACAAGTTCCAGCTGTAAACAATTAAAACAACTCTACTTCTTTTACAGCAGGAATCCCTCAGACTTGTCTCAAATCATACATAGCTGGTTCTAAAGAAATGTTAACAAAAACCCTACTGAAGCTAGAACAGTGCTCAACTTCACGTGACTAGGTTAGCTTCTCAAAAGATACAAATTGCTGAAAAGGGGAAAAGAAAATCCCAACATCAATATGTTGACACTTCTGCAGCTTTCCTTCTCCCAGTCTTTTTTAAAAACATAACTATACAAGCCACCTGTACATGCACAATTTTTATGCACCTGTTTTTCTTGATTAATTTGCATTTTCTCTTAACACCTTTTTCGAGGTTGATTTGTCCATATAACTTATTTACAGCCTTTCTGTAGTGGGATTGCCTGGTCACAGCCTGAACCAGTGAATGAGCATCTGAGTGACCGGAGCGGAGGAGCCCAGGTCCACCCGTCCTCTCTCTCCCTCTCGGCGGTGCTTCCGGAAGCACAGATCCGCTCAGAGCCTGCGCGGGTTGCCCCCCCTCCCTGGCTCCCTTCTTTCCGGCGTGCCAGTGTTCAAACGAGAGGCGGCTGCATTCCTTAGCCAAAACAGTCACTGGGAGGGGTGAGTTAATTCCCCTTAACTCTAACATCTCTTTCGATAGAGCCTATACCTCAAATAAAGGCTCTGTCACCGCTTTTGCTTGCTTTACACTTGGCGAGCCAGGCAGCCTAATACCTTTTAAAAACATTCACTATGACATTTCTGAGTAATATCATGGGGTGGTTTCCACGGGAAAAGACCACCCCCTTTACGTTTTCCAACACAAGTGCTAATTTTACGTTTATGTTTACTGGGAAAACTGTCAGTTATGACCCTAGACAGAGGGTTTTTTTTTTATTTTTATTTTTAAATCATTGATTATAGTTCTGCTAAGGAGGTAACCTCTTATCTCCTTCCCCATTAAATTCTAAATCATTCCTTGTTATGACAGCCATTACCCCACATGGTTCAAAAAGCAAAAAGTTGTAGAGCCACAGCCCATCTGCCAAAGGGAAAGAATCCACTCTTAACTGGATCCATCACATTCAGATTTACAAATTTATTTTGCATTTTTAAAATTGTTTTTATTTAGGAACTGAAATCAAAACTTGTAAATTAACAATAAAAACGTCAAGGTATGGATATTTCATGTAATAGGTACATAATTTTTTAAATTTCTCACATTTCCTATGGAATTCAATACACAACAGGGAAACCAAACAATTTTAAGTTTTGCATACAATTAAAAGCAATTTAGATACTGCTAATTTGCAAGTTTGTACACTTCATACAGCTGAAAGTTCTGAAAAAAAAACCCAAAACCCTACAACTCATGTATTAATGGTACACTAACTACATTTCTAAAACTGTTATCTGCATTGAAAAAACAGTCTAGAACAAGGTGCGTGTAACCCACAGCTCTATGGTATCACAAATTTATTTTGAAATATTTTGTTTATATATATTGGTGACAGTATATACGAACTGCACATGTAAACACTTGCCAAAAAAGGTCAGATTTTACACAATGTATGCATTATTATTTTTGCAAATTTCCCCCAAATATCAAAGATGAACCAGTGTTTTCACACAGTTTCTTTAATCTGAAGGAAAAAATACACACAACTCCATCTGTATCAAATAAACAATAAAGCAAGCTTAAGAGCACCTATTATTTATGCATTTTCTTGGGGAAGGAGATGGGAGGATCCTGCCACTTTAAATATTACCTTATGTACACTAAAAAAAGAATGACCACCAAGAACAGGTTCAGTAAATTTATTTGAAAACCATAAAACATTTCTTACAAAAGAGCATCACATTCTGCACACTGCTTTCAAAGGATGCCAGGGATATGTTGACTATCAATCTTCAACCCAATTAAAAGAAACAAAGCCCCCAAAAAACAGTGTAAATAAAGCAAAGTGTTCACGTTACAGAAAAAAAAAAAAACAACAAAAAAACCCCCACTACATTTTACCACTACAATGAACAAAAATAAAATTCATTCTCTGCTGCTGTTTCAAAATTTCAGTGTGTCTTGTGTGCCCCTTCCTTTCTCTCAAACCTTTTTAAGCAAGTAAAACATATCTGGTGAACAGCAGATTCCACTACACCTCAAATGCAGAACACCTATGAAGCTGAGGAATGTTGGCTTTTTAAACAGAAGCAGATATTAAAAAGTTAAAAAAAAATAATAATAATAATTAAAAAAAGATGCAGGACTCCTTCAGTTCTTCAATAGTCTTAGAAAAACTTTCCAGAATACTGCTTCACACTATAAAAAAGAAAAAATAATCTTGCATTAGAATCCTTCAACATCTGCATACTGCTTCACACTATAAAAGAAAAAGAAAAAAGCATGTATTAGAATGGTGGACCACACATCTTGAATTGATATTCACAATTACATTCTTAAAGATTAAACTACAAACTCTCAATACATTTAAAAGTAAACACTTCTAAAGATTAACGGCTAATAATCATAGGTTGGTGAGTATTTTATGTACATTTAAATACTAGTAATCTGAAGAAAAACATTCTAATGGAATATTAACAAATGTGATGATAACCAACATGTTAATAAAACAAAATTAAGTACATTTAATCTGAAATTGTTAGTATTTGGCAGAGATGAAAAAGTAATGCCAGTGAGGTGTTAAATGCTACATAACAGCACCAATTTATTTCTACTTGTCCTGTAGAGGCATAGTCTGTGCCATATGGTAGACTGTGAATTGTTGTCAATTTAGTTATCTAAAAACAACAAAAATCACTAGTCTTCCACACAGAACTAGACCAATGTCCACTGAAAACTTCTGTGCTTTCTACAGGTTCTATGTAATTTATTACAAGTAGGGTTTTGGGTTTTTTTGCAGCAATTTCCACCAGAGAAACGAGAGGACTACTTGATTAAGGCACCTTCCATCAAGATTAGTTTTGACAGTCTTCATTTTAGTTGGAATGGAGAACAGAAGAGAAGAAAGGCAGAACTACTACTGGAGAAGTTCAACAGTTACTTAAATCCCGCCTTCTAAATATATAGCATAGAGAAGAGTTTTAGAATGTATTAGGAAGTAAGCTTAAAATTGACAATAAGGACAGCATTAAGCTTAATCAACTTGCCTATTCTGCAGTAAATACTGTGCATTTTGTATCTGGTCCTGTGTTCCCGTAATAGTTATTATTCGGTCTTCTGAGCCTTCTAGGGGTTCATCAATTTTGATTGAAGCTCCTGACTCATGTCGTATCTGTTTGATTCTCTGGCCACCCTTTCCGATAATAGATCCTGCCAACTAAGGGAGAAAAAGTATTCATTTATTGATACAACTTTCTCTGTAAAAGCACGGTACTGTTTGAGTAGCTTAATTTAGCTTGATGAGCTACAATGAAAGCATACTCTTTTAGAGTCTCAAAATAGCCTCTGCAACATTTATTATATAAAAATAGTTGAGATAAAGTTGCAAGAATCAGATATTTATTTGCAAAATCGAGTTATATAAACTGCCTTTATTACTGAATATGAACAATTCATAAAATAGTTCATTGCATCTCGAAAGCGAAAGCAAAACATTCTTAAAAATAGACTTCTGGTGATTTAGAAGCAGTTGCTTTATATTAAAAGTATTCATCAAGCATCTCAAATGCTTTTGGTTTACTTGCACAGTCTGAGAAAAGGCTGTGACTTATAAAAATGCAAACTCACATCTTTGGGAATTGTTACTTGTGTTGTGATGATGGGCCCACCAAGATCTCCATACGAACCACGACCCCCTGCATAAGAATAGTCTAATTTAAACATACGCATCAAGCCTTTTACTGATTAAATAATGAAGTTAGTGTCAAAGTTCTCTATAAAAAAACTTACCATATCCAGAGCCACCCTCAAACTATAAGAAAAAGAGAAAGAAAACGCTTAAATAGCAAATAATCATGTTTCATTCACATAATGTATCACAGTATCATAACATTAACTTTGAGATTATTTTATGCAATAATCCTAACCTACATCCTTAATCTAAGTGTAATTAGGAAGATAGGGGAGGGAGAAGGCTATCTCATGAGAAGCTCTTAGCTTGCCCAGTCAAAATCTCTAAGAGTAAGGCATCAAGTGATACTAAGGATCAAGCTACATTAGTTTATCAAGCACTCATATCAATTCAGCTGCTGGCGAACAATTCTTGATGTTGAAACTTGATATAGATCCTTGAACTAAATAAATGTTTAAATCAATATCAGAGTTCAGCTTCATTACTACTACCTATACAGCTGAGGAGAAATGAGCGAACCTAACAACTATCAATCCTCCTACTCCATCTACACCTTGAGGAAAAAAAAGCAGATCAACTCTAAGAATAGCTTTTAAGATTTTATATGTCTATCCATTCAGATTGCTACAATCCTTTGTATCTTAGAAGAAATAAAGACAGAGGGCCACCTTCACTAATGCAGACATTATTTTTCCCCTTTTTTAAATAAGAGAATGGCATGCAGGCTCTTGTTCATTACTAGTAAATGTAAATAGCTAATGTGTTGAAAAATAGTGCCATGTAGCTAATAACTTACTCTATCAAATAGCATTACTGTGTTCTTTGTATCTGTTGAAGTTTCCATGTTTATGGGAACTGTTGAATTGCAGCCTTAACTACTGATTGATCACCTGAGGTGAGCACTGAGTCAGCTGTGGGAGCACAGGTGAAGACAATTAATCTGTGTGACCAGAAGGGGTGGAGTCTGACTCCACCTCTCCTAGGCTCCATTTAAGGGCTGACCACCACTAGGGAAGGATTTCTTGTTAGAGATTTCTCCTTTGTGGTTTCCCCTTGTGAGCCCTGATCCTCAGAGACAAGTGAGCACTTCCCTTTATGTTGTTTGTCTCTTTGCCATCTTGGTAATCTTTCTAAATTACACTAGCCATAAGGGATCTTGGTTACTAGTGCCATTTGTTATTATTCATTTTGATACCTTCATCTCTTACACTATGAAAATGAACAGGAGGCATTACTCTCAGAGTGACCTATATATTTGTAGTGCTTATGTAAGGTATGAACTAACAATATCTGGCAGCACCATTTTCTAGACAGCATAATTGCTTACAAATCATACTTGAGCTTTCTTTCCTAAAACCCAAGACTAAGAAGTTTTTTGATAAACACAAATGGAATGCTCCCAAATAAATGGGTAGATAACACCAAATAGTTTAACATTCTTTGTTTGAAACAAAAAGCATAACACAAAGGTAAAATGATATATATCTTGAATAGTATGCATCTGCATGGTGTTGAAAATCAAGTGTTACAGTGAAAGCTACTGTTTAGAACACTAGAATGGGGTACAGAAGAGGCAATATAACAGGAAAGCTCTCTTTTGTCTGTGTTGTTGCATACTTCCATTGTGGAACAATAACTGCCTGTACAGGACAAATTGCCAATAATCTGAGTTAGAAACCTAACTTTAGTGATGTTTCTGTAGATCCAAGATGCCACTGACTACATTCAAGTTATCACTTAACCAGTTCACAGAAGGGATTTTCTCAGAAGTCAACAGTTAAACACCAGACAAATAAAAGCACGAATGCACTCACCAACTCTGGTGGCTGCATGTCATCGCAGGTGTCCACATGACATTGCATCATCTTTCAGGCAGGAAGAAAAGAGTAAGTTAATCCAAATAAAGTCCAGGCCATGGAGGCTTATATGCAACTTGGCAAGCAAATGTGTATATACTGATATAGCAAAACTACAATGATTCAGAAGTACATGATATAGACCAGTTACAAGACTCACTCCTTTTTACTTTCATTGCAAGGAAACTGTAACTGGTCACGTTCATTTATTCTCTGGTTCTGTAAGTAGATTTTGCTTTTATGTCAAACAGATAAGGGAAAAATAAAACTTGAACAGATTTTTTTTTTAAGAGATAAAACTGTACTATGTACTAAAAGATGTTACTCTCAAACACACAAATCTTCCATTTATCTCATGCGTAAGAAGAGTTGTCATTGATATATCTATGTAAGCAGCAGATCAAGCAGGAAGGACATGGCTTCTCATATTTTATTATTTCATTTCCATATATCTGCTGCTAATTAAACTAATGATCTTATGGTGCTTAATGATATCAATAATTATGTCAACAATCTAATTACATTTTTAATGGTGATATATATCATATTTACATCAGAAATAATAAGTTTTGAAAAATAAAGCCAAGCAAATAATTATAGAAATATAATTTGTAGAATCTGCTATTTAAACATTTGTGCAATCTAAAAATGGTTCCTAAACTATTAGGTGCAGGATATATCATGATATGTAACAATTTCCTTCTCTACAGACTAATTTGTTATAACTTCCAATTTTACCAACAGAAATTAAATGGAAACCAAATGAAACAGATGGTTAAGAAAAAAAGCACAGTATTAACAAGAATTTATTGACTTTTACAACTAAATGAAAGAATATGCACACAATCTTAATTCATAACATAATTCCTTTATGCAACTTTCCCTTATTTTTAAAAAAATCACTCAGAAAAGTGAAATGTTATTCATTCCTTCTACTAATTTTATGGAAAAATGAGGGTTGTCAAGCTTTTTTTTTTTTTTTTACATGTTCCTTAATATAAAGTCTCTTATTAAAAAAAATATAAGTTGAAAGTAAGACATGTTTAAATGTATGTACCTTTATTGAAATCTTATGTAGACTAACATGTATATTAAAAATTAAACAAGTAGGAATTAACTCCAAATTAAAAATAAATTTAGGAATTAGGAAACACTTTAGGAATGAAAAATAAACCCCACACAAAACTAGAAAACAGCCTACACCAAAAATCACAACAGGGTTTATGCTTTATATGCAATTGTACACCTTATCCCTGGCCCAGTTCATTGCTGTGCGTGTGTATATGTGAAAGAACCATGGGAATGTTAAAAACAAACTAAACAATGAGAACAAAAAAAGTTACACCACCACATCAAGAGAAATACTAAAAATGTGTTCAAGTTTTCTCAGCTATCAAAATGGCTTTTATGGTCCATTTGATTTGGAGTAGTTACATACTAAAATATGTAGCTCTGTAATAGAGAAACAAAACAAGTCTCAATGTATGGGAACTGTTGAATCATGTCCCGAACCACCCCAGAAGGGGTGGAGCCTGGCTCCATCCTTCCTAGACTTTAAGGGCTAACTGCCATTGGGGAAGGATCTCTTTCTGGAAGTTGCTCCTTTTGGTGATTTTCCACTGTGAGCCTGAGACTTGGGTGAGCATTCTATCTGTTTTCAACTATTCCTTTCCACTGTGATAATCTTTCTCATTATACAACCTGACTATCATAATATTTGAACTGCTTATTCTGTTAATTACACTTCTGTTAACAATACATTTGGTGAGACAGGCAGGCTGAAGTACTAAAATGTCTTTCTTATGGAACATCTGTAAATGGAACAGGACATTTCTCCCCCAGCCCAAACAATCCTGGGTGTATGACAACTGTTGAATTATGGCCTGAGCCACTGATTGGTCACCTGAGGTGAGCACTGAGTCAGCCACAGGAGCACAAGTGAAGGAAATTCACCTGTGTGACTGGAAGGCGTGGAGTCTGACTCCACATCTTGATAATCTTTCTAAGTTATAACATCTATTGAATATCTTAATAATACTGAATGGTATTTTCAGTTGTTTTCCACCCTGCAATTGGCGAGCCAGGCGGGTTTAAACACTAAAATGTCTTTCCTCTGGAATATCTTTAAATAGGGCAGGGTGGAGAACATTACCACCCTAGACCAAATTATTCCAGGACAGATCCCAGGACTTCTGGGATCACTGGATTACAGATTAGTGACCATCATTGAAAAATGGGATCCCCTGCAGGTCATGGGAAGTACTTACTCTTCTCCATTCTATTTAGAGGATTATTTTCAAGGTTTAAGCAAAGATATACTAATTACAAAGGAGTGACAGCTAGCTGCATCTACTGTGGCTTGGCCTCTATTAATGGTATTAAATCAGACAGAAATAACTAATAATTTAGAAAATGTAAACCAACTATTAAGTGATTTCATCAAAAAAATGAAACAACTGGGCAAAAAAACCCAGCAAAACAGCAAACAGTAAAAAAAAAAAAAAAAAAAAAAAAAAAAAAAAAAAAAAACAAAAAAAAAAAAAAAAAAGGCCTAAATATCCCCCCAATGAACCAAATTTGTAATATTTCAGTAGATGGCACCCAGGTCCCTGAGGCAAAAAGGAGCTGGGTAATTGAGCAGATTTCTAAATCGGATCTCAAAGCTCCATCCACAGTGGATCCCTTTGAGAGCTGTCCCACACAACAAAGAAGATAAAGGGTAGACTGGCACAGGTGCCCCCTGATCAGTGGCCCCCTGCTGAAACACATCTGCATGTGGTGGCTCATCTGTATATGGCAAATGAATTAATGGACTTAGTACAACAATTCTGTCAAGAGCCTAGAGAGAGCGTGCCATTGTGGCTATTAAGGCTATTAATATGCATGGTATTATGGCTATTAATATAATCTGACACAGGCTGGGTTCACCTTTCCCAAGATTGATGGGCAGCCCAATCATATTCTGCTTCAGTTATGGAAGCAGTTAAGAAAAGATCAGGTATTTCAAAGTACTCCCAGAAAATCAGGAGTATGAATAATACAGCAGACACGCTTACTAAAACCTGGAATTTACAAGACTTCAAAGTGCTGAATAGAAGAAAAAACCTCCTCAGGTAAAAAACCTGAGGTAAAAATACCTTGACTTGGAAAAACTCATGAAGTGACAAGGGATGTTGGTTCCCTTAGGGCTTCCAGATAGGACCAGAGGCCTTACGTAGAATTTACAATATTCTGGATGAAAACAAATGTGCAAAGAATCATGGTTTTGGTTGACACAGGTGCAGAGATGCCAATAATATATGGGGATCTGTCTAGATTTAATGGTGATACACTGATGATTGGTGGTTTTGGAAGACAAACTATTACAGTTACTCAGACGTGGTTAAAATTGGGGCTTGGGTGTCTCCCACCCCCCTAAGTATAAAGTGTCTATGGTCCCAATCCCAGAACATATCTTGGGCATAGACATTCTATGGGGTCTGGCTTTCCAAATGACCATGGGAGAGTTCAGACTTCGGCAAAGGTACATTAGTATCTGAGCAGTACAGACAATATTGAGAGGCCATGCAAAACATGAATTTATTTGCCTGCCAGAACCACGCTGGATTACTAGTGTAAGACAGTGTAGACTCCTGGGGGGACAGAATGAAGTATCAAAGACGGTGCAGGAATTGGAGAAAGTGGGTATTATAAGACCTGCACACAGTCCACGTAATCCCCCCATATGGCCAGTGTGAAAGTTGGATGGAACATGGAGAAAAATAGCGGATTATAGATAATTAAATAAGGTCATGCCCCCCGCATTCATGTGGCTGTACCCAATACTGCCTTCCTAAAGGAGCCACTGAGTAGGGAAATCAAAATCTACCATTGTCCTAGATTTGGCAAATGCATTCTTCAGTATTCTGATTGCAGAAGAATCACAAGACCAGTTTGCATTTACATGGGGAGGTGGGCAGTGGACCTTTCAGGTCCTGCCACAGGGGTATGTGCATTTGCCAACATATTGTCATAACTAGGTGGTGTGTGACCTAGCCAAACCTACTAATATTAGCTTGTACAACTATATTGATGATCTCCTGTTAACATCTGACTCACTGGAGGTGGTAGGAGAGACAGCAGATTCATTAACTGCTTACTTGCAAGAAAGAGGATGGGCTATAAATCCTCAAAAGGTGCAAGGTCCAGGCCTATCTGTAAAATTTCTGGGGGTAGTCTGGTCAGGAAAGACTGAAGTACTACCCAGTGCCATCGTAGACAAGGTTCAGGCATTCCCAGTCCCTACAACACCTAAGCAGCTGCAAGAATTTCTAGGTATATTGGGATATTGGTATTGCTTTTTTACCTCGTTTAGTGCAGCTGCTGAGACCTTTATATAGACTCATGAAAAAAGGGGCAACTATGGGACTGAGGGAGAACAGAACACGATGCTTTCCAACAGGCAAGACAACTGGTTAAACAAGCCCAGGCATTAGGTATATTCAATCCTACCCTCACAGCTGAATTGGACATTCATGTCACTCATTATGGCTTCGGCTGGGGCTTGTGGTAATGTCAGAGTTCTGTTCGGACCTCCATTGGTTTCTGGTCTCAGGTATGGCATGGAGCAGATTAGGGATATAGTATGATTGAGAAACAGTTATTGTTTGCCTACTCCTCATTACAAACAGATGAAATCATAGTGAAGACCACTCTGCCAATTCAGGGGTGAGTTAGGTATCTGACCCAACTTTCTAAGACAGGGTTGTGGCCCAGGTGTCATGGTTGTATGATTTTTGGTATTGGTATTCCACATCATAACATCATGTAGTGCATTGAGAATTAAAGAGTTAATGCTTCATCTCTGTGGATCATTGATAGTTATGGGTATACCTGTCTCAGAAAAGAAGAACTATGTTCACCAGAGGACTTTGTGTTGCTTTGTATTTCTATGTTTTTCTACTCATAGGGAAAGATAAAAAATGTTGGCGTGTCATGAGACACTCTCTTTCCTTTTGGATTGACCCAGCAGCAGGTGTGCACTAGCCATCTCACCTTCAGCGTTTAGCGTAAGGCCTTCGGTTTATCACTCTCTCTTTCTCGTTGTATTTGATTTATTAGCTTTAATTAGCTTAAATTCCTATTATATTGTTATTTTGCTTTTGATATCTTATTTAGTAAATTAGCTTTCCTCCTCAGATCATTGCTTCTGTTTTGTTTCTAGGCTCATCTCCCTTTTCCCTTTTTTCCTCCTCTTTCCCAGAGTGTGGGTCCCCCACATCAATTGTCATGGAACTGGGCCAAACCAGCCAATAAACCGTGGATACCAGGAGCAGACAGTAGCATGATGGGTTGCCTATCTCAGTCAGAGGAGTAGTCTGTCTTCATCACCACTGAAAGAAGAGCTTCAAAAGATTCTAGGCCCAGTGAAATATCACAGCGACACACCAAAGGAAACATTGGTCTTTCCACTGGAGAAGAATCCTGTCCAGGAAGGAAAATATCCCATTCCTAAAGATACCTGG
This sequence comes from Callipepla squamata, assembly GCA_002218305.1. Lineage (NCBI taxonomy): Eukaryota > Metazoa > Chordata > Aves > Galliformes > Odontophoridae > Callipepla > Callipepla squamata. The sequence goes on from MCFN01001327.1 coordinate 16,728, forward strand.
TACATGGATGGGTCCAGCAAGGGCATCCCAAGCAAGTGGAGAGTAGTAGCATACCATCCCTCCACCAACACAATCTGGTTTGAAGAGGGGGACGGTCAGAGTAGCCAGTGGGCAAAACTGCAAACCGTGTGGATGGTTATAAGCAAAGAACCTGGTGATAGTGTCCTGAATATTTGCGGAGCTAGTTGGGCTGTGTACATGGGGCTTGCTCTTTGGATCACACAGTGGGCCACCCAGGACTGGACTATCCACACCTGACCAATCTGGGGTAAAGTTATGTGGTTAGACATATGGAATACAGTTAAACACAGGACTGTATGTGTCTACTGTCACCAACCCCTACAGTCACCAGGAAATGATGAAGCTGACACACTAGCACGAGTTAGATGGGTTGAGAATTCGACATCTGATGAACATCACCTGCTGGTTACACCAAAAGCTCTGGAATGCTGGACAAAAGACAATGTGGGCAGCTGCTAATGCATGGGGACTGTCTGTACAACCATCTGACATCGCTCAGGCATGCCAAGACTGTGATGCTTGCTCCAGGCTGAGACCGAGGTCATTGCCTGAAACAACAGCCCATCTTGGTAGCCCATTACTGCTAGCCCATTGCTGCTCTCCAGTGATGGATGATTACATTGGGCCCTTCCCTAAGTCTGAGGGGTGAGATATGCCCTAACCTGTGTCGACAGGTTGCCATTGAGAGGAGGAATGGTAATAGGTCCCAGCTTGGTGACACAGGCAACCCCCATCCTGACCTACCTTGGATCCTCAGGAGCCTCTATGCAATAGATTTGAAGCCCTGAAACTGGAGGGTGAGGTGGCTGAGGGTGAGCTGTCTCTGCGAAATAGGTTTGAGGCCTTGGAACTCAAGGGAGAAGTGAGTGGAAGTGTGGAGGGAGGCCCACCTGTTAGGTTGCCTCAGGTGAAGCCACTGGCCCTGTGCTTCAAGACTGCTTCCACCCAGAAGGACAGAAGGGTAGTTGTCATAGGTGATTCCCTTCTGAGAGGAACAGAAGGCCCTATATGTCTGCCCAACCCTATCTGCAGGGAAGTGTGCAGCCTCCCTGGGGCACAGGTCAGGGACATTTCTAGGAAACTTCCTAGACTGATTCACCCTTCAGACTATTTCCTCTTATTGATAGTTCAGGCTGGCAGTGATGAAGTTGCTGAGAAAAGTGTGAGGACTATCAAAAAAGACTTCAGGGGACTGAGACGGATAGTTGATGGAACTGTCATTCAGGTTGTTTTTTCTTCTATACCTTCAGTGGCAGGGAAGGACACTGAGAGCATCAAGAAAGCCCACCTCATAAATAAATGGTTTAGAGGTTGGTGCAAACACAGGAATTTTGTTTTCTTTTTTTACAATGGGGCAATTTATTCAGCACCTGGCATTGATGGCTGCAGATGGAAGTAGCCTGTCTCCAAGGGGTAAGAGGATCCTAGCTGAGGAACTGGCGGGACTTATTGAAAGGTCTTTAAACTAGGTATGAAGGGGGAGGGGGACAAAATGAGGGCCTCTGGGGTTGAGCAGGTAGTTCGAGGCCTCGTACTGAACTTGATGGGTGAAGAGGGTGGAGTACAAAGTGATAGAGTAGGGAAGGGAGATGCTGCTGTTCTAGGGGATCCTAGATCCTCTATAATGGTGGTGAGACAGAAAGCCCAGCTGAAGTGCCTTTATACCAATGCACGTAGCCTGGGAAATAAGCAGGATGAGTTGGTAACCGTGTTGCACTTGGAAAGTTACGACGTTGTTGCTATCACGGAAACATGGTGGAATGACTCCCCCTCAATAGTGGCATTCCAGTTATGGTATTGGCTCTTCAGAAGGGATAGGCAAAGTAAGAAGGGTGGGGGAGTTGCCCTCTATGTCAAAGAGTGGATATATTGTGAAGAGCTGTGTCTGAGAAACAGCCACAATCAGGTCAAGAGCTTGTGGGTAAAAATCAAGGACTGGTTCAGTAAAGGACATCTAGTGGTTGGGGTCTGCTACAGGCCACCTGATCAAGGGGAGCCTGTTGATGAGGCCTTTTTGCTCCAGCTGCAAGGTGTCCTATGCACAGGCTCTTGTCCTGATGGAGGATTTCAACCACCTGGATATCTGCTGGGATAGTGGCACGGTGGGTGGCAGATAATCCAGGAGATTCCTGGAGTCTGTCAAGGACAACTTCCTGGTCCAGGTAACAGATGGACCAACCTGAGGTGAAGCCCTACTGGACCTGGTCCTCACAAATGTGGAGGAGAGCATTAAAGAGGTTAAGATTGGAGGCAGCCTGGGCTGTAGTGACCATGCCTTGGTGGAGTTTGTGATCTGGAGGAATGCAGGCCTAGCAAAAAGCAGAGCTAGGACCCTGTGCTTCAGGAGAACAAATTTCTGGCTGCTCAAGGAACTGCTGAGTGGGATCCCCTGGGAAACTGTCCTTAAGGGCATGGGTGCAGAACAGAGCTGGCAGCTCTTTAAGGACATTCTTTTGAGAGTGCAGCGGCTCTCCATAACCCAGCAGAAGTCAAGCAGGGCAGACAGGCAACTGTCATGGCTGTGCGAGGAGCTGCAGTTTAAACTGAGGGAAAAGAGGGAAATGCACAGGAAGTGGAAGCAGGGTTGTGTAGCCTGGGAGGAATACAGGGCTGCTGCCTGCGTGTGTAGAGATAGGATTAGGAAAGCCAAGGCGCAAATGGAGCTGAACTTGGTGAGGGATGCGAAAGATAACAAGAAGGGGTTCTACAGGTACCTAGGCAGGAGACAGGCCAAGGTGACTGTTCCCCCTCTGATGAAAGGTAACAAAGAGCTGTCTTCCTCAGACATAGAAAAAGCTGAGGTACTCAATGAGTGCTTTGCCCCAATCTTCACAGGTGGTCAGACTTTTCGTGTCTGCCAGGATCCTAAGCCTCTAGGTGAGGGTGTGCAGAGTGGTTTCTGTCCCACTGTAACAGTGGAACAAGTCCAAATCCTCCTCATGAAATTGAATGTGAATAAGTCAGTCCATGGGACCAGATGACATCCATCCTAGGGTTCTGAAGGAAACGGCTGATGTGGTTGCTGAGGAAAAATCCTATCTGTCTGCTGAAGTCCCCATAGACTGGAAAAAGGGAAATATTACTCCCATTTTTAAGAAGGGGAGAAAGGAAAACCTGGGGAACTACAGGCCGGTGGGCCTCATCTCCATGTCTGGGAAGATCATGGAGCAAATCCTCCTAGAAGCTATGCTAAGACACATATGAAACAAAGAGGTGATTCAAGACAGCCAACATGGCTTCATCAAGGGCAGATCTTGCCTGACCAATCTGGTGGCCTTCTATGACGGAGAGATGGCTTCGGTGGATGAGGGAAGGGCAATGGACGTCACCTACCTGGACTTCTGCAAAGCATTTGACATGGACCCTCACCACATCTTTCTCTCTAAATTGGAGAGGTGTAGATTTGAAGGATGGACTGTTTGATGGATTAGGAATTGGCTAGCTGGATGCAGCCAAAGGGTTGTGATTAATGGTTCTGTGTCAGAGTGGAGGCCAGTCACAAGTGGGGTCAGTCTTGAGGCTGGTGCTCTTCAACATCTTCATCAATGACATAGATGATGGCACCAAATGCACCCTCAGCAAGTTTGCAGATGATACCAAGCTGAGTGATGCAGTCGATACATTGGCAGGAAGGGAAGCCAATTCAGAGGGACCTGCACAAGCTGGAGAAGTGGGCCCATGAAAACCTAATGAGGTTCAGCAAAGCCAAGTGCAGGGTGCTGCACTTGGGTCAGGGCAACCCCAGCTATTATACAAACTGAGGGAAGACCTCCTTGAGAGCAGCCCAGAGGAGAAGGACTTGGGAGTCCTGGTGGACGAGAAGCTGGACATGTGTTGGCAGTGCATGCTTGCAGCCCGGAAGGCCAACTGTGTTCTGGGCTGCACTAAAAAAGCAGGCACCATCAGGGAGAGGGAGGTGATTGTCCCCCTCTACTCAGCTCTTGTGAGGCACCATCTGCAGTACTATGTCCAGGCCTGGGGGCCCTGGTACAGGAAAGACATGGAACACTTGGAACAGGTCCAGAGGAGGGCCACTAAGATGATCAGAGGGCTGGAGCACCTCTCCTATGAGGAAAGGTTGAGGAAACTGGGCTTGTTCAGCTTAGAGAAAGCTCTAGGAAGACCTCATTGCAGTCTTCCAGTACTTGAAGGGAATGTATAAACAGGAGGGGAATGCCTGTTTACGAGGGTGGATAGTGAAAGGACAAGGGGGAATGGTTTTAAACTGAGATGAGATAATTAAGTTAGAGATTAGGAGGAAGTTTTTCACGCTTGGTGTGAGGGTGGAGGTGCACTGGAACAGGTTGCCCAGGGAGGTTGTGAATGCCCCATCCCTGAAGGCATTCAAGGCCAGGCTGGATGTGGCACTGGGCAGCCTGGTCTAGTGGTTGGCAGCCCTGCATATAGTGGGGGGGTTGAAACTGGATCATTATGGTCCCTTTCAACCCAGGCCATTCTACAATTCTATGACACCGCAAGTGGGTTAATGCGGACCTATCCAGTACCAAAAGCCAAGCAGGCATATACGATCAAAGCGCTCACTAGACTGATGGCTGCCTATGGGACACCACAAGTCATTGAGAGCGACTAAGGGATTCACTTTACAGGTGCAATGATACAATGCTGGGCAGGAGAGAACAACTTCAAAATGGCAATTCCACATGCCATACAATCCAACAGGGGCAGGCCTTATTGAGCGTTATAATGGTATTCTCAAGGCTGCCCTGAAGACAGACTCTCTGTCTCTGCAGGGATAGACAAAGAGACTCCATGAAACCCTGCGAGACCTGAATGAAAGGCCTATAGACGGCAGACCAGTGCCTTGAAAATGTTGCAAACAATATGGGCCTCCCCACTTAGGATCCAAATTACGGGCACTGATACCTGGGTAAGACCTCAGATTGGCAACAAGAATAATCTGCTCCCTGCTGCTGAGAATCTAAAACCAGGCACCGACAGAATAAAATGGCCTTGGAAGGTAAAGGTAGGACCGCAGTGATGTGGCCTACTTGCACCTTGGGGGTGAATTTTGGAGGTGAGATGTTTGGTAGTCCCTCTGGTAATTGGTACGTAGCCTGCCAATATTGTGGTCAACACTCCAGTCTTTATTCCTAAAGGAACCCCTATCGTGTCCCTATGTCAAATCCCCTTTGGTGCCTGATACAGTTGTGCAGCCACAGACAACTGGCCAAAAGGTTTGGTACAGGTGGCCCCAGTGCAAGCTGAAGTGTTGACCCAAGACAGGAATACATCCTGTATCTTGCCCTGGAGGGTGGACCTTCCCCTCTTGGTACCCTTGAAACACCTATATTACTCCCCATGAAGTCTAAGTCTTCAGAATTGCCGGAAGGAACAAAATACTGCTGAAGTGTTCCAGAGTTGCTGTAAGATCATGCACAACATCTAGTGATGGTCTACCTGGGACTGATGGAGCGTAGGATGGACCTGCACCACGTGACTGCATGCTTCCAGTAAACACCACCAAGCACTGGCCCAAGGAAGAACACAAGCCATACGCCAATCATCACTCATCCCAAATTATATTGACATGCATTACAATGGGCAATTACATAAGCATTACAATGTATTGGATCTCTGTATGAAGGAAGGCTCACCCTATAGTTAACTTGATCAATAGTTCATGCTGTGAAGGGGGTGTAGTGTCTGGGAACTGTTGAATCATGTCCTGAACCACTGATTGATCACTTGAGGTGAGCACTGAGTCAGCCACAGGAGCACAGGTGAAGGCAATTCACCTGTGTGATTGGAAAAGGTTGAGTCTGGCTCCACCTCTCCCAGACCCCATTTAAGCACTGACCACCACTGGGGAAGGATCTCTTGTTCAAGATCCCTCCCCTGTGGAGTCCTGGGTGAGCTTTGACCTTTAGTGACAGGTGAGCCCTTTCTCATTCATCAGGTGTCTATAAAATCTCTATAATCCATGCAAAAATATACTGTCCATCTTTGGTATATTGTGTGGGTACTATTCATTCAGGATATTCACCCTACACTTATTTACTAAAGAATCATAGAATCACCAAGGTTGGAAAAGACCTACAAGTTCATCCAGTCCAACCACCTTACTGAACACTAATAGAAGAGCATCATTGCCCTTCTCTGAACACGCTCCAGGGCCTCAATGTCTTTTTTGTAGCGAGGAGCCCAAAACTGAACACAGTACTCTAGGTGCAGCCTCACCAGTGTTGAGTACAAGAGGACTACTTCTTCCCTGTTCCTTCTGGCAACATTATTTCTGATACAAGCCAGAATGCCATTGGCCTTTTTTGCCACTTGGGCACAATGCTGGCTCATGTTCAGCTGAGCATCAACCAATACCCCCAGGTCTATTTTCTCTATACAGTCTTCTAGCCACTCTGCCCCAAGCCTCTAACATTGCCTGGGGTTGTTGTGGCCAAAGTGCAGGACTCAGCACTTGGTCTTGTTGAACCTCATCCCATTCGCTTCTACCCAGCTATCCAGCCTGTCCAGATCCCTCTGTAGGGCCTCTCCCTACTTCCAGGCAGATTTACATTTCCACCAACTTGGTGTCATCTGCAAACTTATTGAGGGTGCACTCAATGCCCTTGTCCAGGTCATCAATAAAGATATTGAAGAGGACAGGCCCCAGAGCTGACCCCTGGGGAACACCACTCATGACCGGTTGCCAGCTGGATTTAACTCAGTTCACCACCACTCTTTGGGCCTGGCCCTTCAACCAGTTCCTTACACAGCCAAGAGTGTACCTGTCCAAGCCCCAGGCTGCCAGATTCTGCAGGAATGCTGTGGGAGACAGTATCAAAGGCTTTGCTGAAGTCTAGGTAGGCTACACCAACAGGCTTTCCATCATCCACCAAACAGGTCACTGTATCATCAAAGGAGATCAGGTTGGTCAAGCATGACCCGCCCTTCTAGTGTCCCCCCCCCCCAGTAAGCTCTCTAGACCAGGTTGCACAGGTAGGCTTCCAGGTGGGTCTTGAACATCTCCAGAGAAGGGAGACTCCACCACCTCTCTGGGCAACCTGTTCCAGTGCTCCATCGCCTTCACTGTGAGGAAGCTCCCATGCACGTTTGTGTGGAACTTCCTATGCTTCAGTTTGTGGATGTTTCCCCTCACCCTATTGCCACACACTGCAGAGAAGAGTATAGCCTCATCCCTTTGCCTCCCCCTCCTTAGACAGTTATAGACATGGATCAGATCCCAAGTCTTATTTTTTCAAGGATAAACAGGCCCAGGTCTCTCAGCCTTTCCTCATAAGGGACTTGTTCCATACCCTTTTTATCATCTTTGTGGCCCTCCACTGGGCTCTTTTCATGAGATCCCCATCTTCTTTTGTACTGGGGAGCCCAGAACTGGAACACAATATTCCAGGTGAGGCCTCACCACAGCAGGGTAGAGGGGGAGGATCACCTCCCTCAACCTGCTGGCCACCCTTTTTAATGCACCCCAGGCCTTCTTGACAACCAGGGCCCACTGCTAACTCATGGCCAACCTGGCCCTTCATGAACCCCACGCTAGCTAGGTCTGATCCCCCAGTTGTCCCGCACATGTCCCTCAAGATAATCTGCTCCATAACCTTCCCTGGCACCGAGGACAGGCTAACAGGCCTGTAGTTCCCCCAGATCCTCCTTACAACCCTTCTCGTAGATGGGAGTCTCATTGGGAAGCCTCCAGTCTTCCGGAACCTCACCAGTCAACCGGGGCACTGATAGATGATGGAAAGCAGCTCAGCTATCACCTCCACCAGTTCCCTCAGCACTCTCAGGTAAATTTCATCCAGCCCCATAGACTTGTGGCAGTCCAGTTGGAGATACAGCTCTCTGACTGTTTCCTTCTGAATTGTGGGGAGTTTATTCTGCTCCCTAACTAAGACTTCCAGGTCAGAGAGGGGAGTACCCTGAGGAGAACTGGTCTGACTTGTAAAGACAGATGTAAAGAAAGCATTGAGAACCTCAGAGGTTACTTTCACAGCTGCATCCAGTAAAGAAGGGAGATTGTCTCTGGTCCTCCTTTTACTGTATTACTATTTGTAAAAGAGTTTCTTGTTCCCTTTTACCTCAGTGGCTGGGTTGAGTTCAAGCTGGGCTTTTGTATTTCTGATTTTCTCTCTCCACATGTTCTTGGTACTCTTCTAGAGCTGCCCGTCCCTTCATAGAATCATAGAATCACCAAGGTTGGAAAAGACCTATAAGAACAACCAGTCCAACCATTCACCTACCACCCATAGCTTCCACTAAACCATGTCCCTAAACACAACATCCAGTCGTTCCTTGAACACCCCCAGGGTCAGCGACTCCACCACCTCCCTGGGCAGTTCATTTCAGTGCCTGACCACCCTTTCTGAAAAGTAATATTGCCTAATGTCTAACCTGAATCTCCCTTGGCACAGCTTGAAACCTCTAGTCCTCTCAGTAATTACACGAGAGAAGAGGCCAGCCCCCAGCTCACTACAACCTCCCTTCAGGAAGTTATAGAGGGCAATAAGGTCTCCCTTGAGCCTCCTCTTCTCCAGGCTGAACATTCCCAGCTCCTTCAGCTGCTCCTCATATGGCCTGTGTTCCAGACCCCTCGCCAGCTTTGTTGCCCTTCTTTGAACACGTTCCAGGGCCTCAATGTCTTTCTTGCAGTGAGGGGCCCAAAACTGGACACAGTACTCAAGGTGTGGTCTCACCAGTGCTGAGTACAGGGGGACAATCACCTCTCTGCTCCTGCTGGCAACACCATTCCTGATGCGAGCCAGGATGCCATTGGCCTTCTTGGCCACCTGAGCACACTACCGGCTCATGTTCAGCCGAGCATCAATCAATACCCCCAGGTCTGTTTCCTCAATACAATCCTCCAGCCACTCCGCACAAGCCTGTAATCTACCTCCTGTTCTTCCACAGGAGGTAGATTCTTTTTTCTCCTGGATCCTCAGGAAAAGCTCCCTGTTCATCCATGCTGGTCTTCTTTCCCCACCAGCTCAATTTGTGGCTCAGGGGGCCCTTAAGACTTCATCCTTGAAGAGCAACCAGCTGTCCTGGACCCCTTCACCCTCCAAGGCTGAATCCCAGGGGACTCCCCCCACTAGTCTTCTGAACAATTTAAAGTCTACCCTCCAGAAGCCCAAGGTAGCAGTTTGCTGTCCCCACTCCTGGCTCTACGAAGAATCAAGTACTCTACCATTTCATGGTCACTCTGTCCAAGACAGTCCCCAACCTCCACATCTCCCACCAGACCTTCTCTGTGAACAGCAGGTCTAGCAGGGCTGTTCCTCTGGTAGGCTCTCTCACCAGCTGCATCAGGAAGTTATCCTCTATACACTCTAGAAACCTAGACTGCTTCTTCTGTGCTATGTTGCATTCCCAGCATATGTCAGGGAAGTAGTAGTCCCACACAAGGACAAGGGCTGGCAATCACTCCACTTCTTCCAGCTGCTCATAGAACACCTCATCCATCTCTTCATCCTAATTATCTAGTCTATAACAGACCCCCACCACCAGGATGTCTGCCTTGTCAGCCCTTCCCCTGATCTTTACCCACAGGGATTCAACCTTATCATCCCCAGCCACAAGCTCAGTAACATCAAAACACTCTCTTAACATGGAGAGCCATGCCACCACTCCTCCCTCAACAATCCCTTCTGAAGAGCTTGTAGCCTCCTATCGCAGCACTCCAGTCATGGGAGAGGTCCCACCATGTTTCCATAATGGCAACTAGGTCATAGTTTGCATGCCACACAATGGCTTCCAGCTCTTCTTGTTTGCTGCCCATGCTGCATTGGTGTAGATGCACTTTGCCCTAATCCCATTGCCACTCCCCTAGGCCCATCTCTAGCAGGCCTGGTTTTATCCCTTTCCCCCTTAATATGTAGTTTAAAGACCTCTGTACAAGCCCTGCCAGCTCCTGGGCAAGAATCCATTTCCCCCTTTGAGATGGTGATACCCATTGGCAAATCTCAGGCCAGGTGCCAAGCAGACCACCTCATGATCAAAGAACCCCAAATTCTTGTATTTGGGCCAGCCTCTCAGCCAAGTGTTTATAAGGTGGGTTTTTCCTGCTACTCTCAGTGTCCAACCCTACCACTGTAGGAATATAGGCAAATACTACTCGTACACCAGCTCTATCAACTAACCTCCCCAATCCCCTGAAATCATTTTTTATAGTTCTCAGGCTTCTGTCAGTGACCTCATTACTGCCAGCACGATCAATAAAGGATAATAATCAGAAGGTCAGATCAGACTGGGAAGCTTCCTAGCAATACCCAGGCCCCAGGGAGGCAGCATACCTCCCTATGGGTAGGGTCAGGCCAACATATAGGGCCCTCTGCTCCTCTCAGAAGGGAGTCACCCACAACTACCACCTCCTTTCTTTCCTGGCAGAGGCAGTCTCTAGGTATGGAGCTGACTGCCTCACTTTAAACAACTTTGGAGGCAGACCTCCCACTGCATCCTCACCCACCTCTCCCTCCAGTTGTGGGGCTTCAAACCTATTACATACAGACACCTGGGGAACTGAGGTAGGTTGGGATGGAGGTTGCCTGCATTGCCGAGCTGGGACCTGTTGCCATTCCTCCTCTCCTCTCAAGCTGGCTCTCTCTGCTTGACTATGACAGGGAGAGTGTCCACTCTAGTATGGGGGATGCAATCCCTGTATAGTGACTCTCTGTGAGATTGACACCAGTCCATCTCCCGCTTGCACTCTCTGATGGTCCTTAATCTCTCCACCTTCTCTCTAAGCTCCACCACCAGGCTGAGCAGCTTATCCACCTGCTTGCACCTCACACAGGTGGAATCTTTGCCACCCCCCCGGCAGCAGCAGGAGGCTCAGGCACTCCCTTACATTCAGAGGGCCAAACCACTACATTCCTGGACAGGCCTTCTGTCTGGGTCACCACAGTCTTCTTGAGGCAAGCCAGCTGTCTGGTAGAGACCATGTGTAAACCTGTGGTCTCAGGGACAGTCAATAGGAGAGCTGGTCTCCTGAGCAAGACTGACAGCTCTCACACACCCTGCCACTTGACCCACCTCTCACATCTGCTGTTGCAGTGTGGTGTTGGCAGCATGTTGCGAGGGCAAAAGCTAGCATCCACCCTCCCTTGGGCTACTTATAGCCTAGCAGCCAATGGTTGAGGTCAAGAGATTAAGAGTGGTTCACCATTCTAACTCCACCCCTGCTAGTTCAGCAGCCTGCCCACGAGCTGCCAGTCCCCCAGCACCAGCACAGTGCTTTTGCTGACTTCAAAAAAGCCATAAAAGGAGCTTTTTTGTCAGCCTTTTTAACTTTAGGTCCCTTGCCCAGTGCAGTCTTACCTGCCCTGAAGCTGGTCTCTGCAGCAAAGTAGTTTCATCTCAACCCACAAGTTCTACTCCCCCCCCCATTCTCTACCCCATCCAACTAGGAAGAATGGGGGGAGGAGGAGGGGGGTGAATGAACAACTCTGTGGTGCTTAACCACTTGCTGTGTTAAACCACAACACATTCCCATTAAAGAAAAAAATAAATAAACCAAGAAGGCAACATAATAAAAATAATAAATAAATAATAAAATAATAAAATAAAATAAATTATAAAACCTGCATGGGCCATGGTCTACTGACTTTTTATACCATTGTTAATGACAGGTAGGAAAACCAAGACAAAAGTTAAATAAATAAATAAATAAATAAAAATCAAAGAATGAAAAACAAACTTCAAAAACAAATATATGAAAAGCAAACAACAGAAAAGCACACAGCAGATCATACCACAGATATCCTTTACACCCTGAACATTCTACACAAATGATTCCTCCGGAAAGAGAAAAAGACATTTTGTTACCATCAAAATTTATCATAAGCATGCATGTCAAGACACTTATATATGTATGTATTCAAGAACAGCTTCTTTAGATATTCAAAGTGTTAACTAATTACACTAAACAGAACAATAAGAACTTTTCAATTCCTACCATTCCATCATAACGGTCTCCAGGTCTGCCCCTTCGGTCATAAGGCATAAGATCTCTAAAATGATATAAGCAGCAGCACAGAACTCATGTTATCAACTAGGTTATATATTCTCATTCAAACATTAATTTTCACGACTTGCACACAACTCAGTTTGACTGCTTTAGCCAAGTTCCAAATGACATTATCTAAATTTACAGAAATACTGACTATAGTCCTGATACACTGCTATATCACAGAAATTATTACATTCAAATTTTTCTAGTGCAATACACACACAATCCTGCATAATCGCTACCAACATGGAAATGTGAAACAAGTCCTGCAAACATTAACATAATTCAGAAAACTTTATTCAACCTGTTTTATAGAACATATTTATAAAACAACTCACCCGCCACGAGGAGGTGGTGGAGGAGGAAGAGGAAGATTACGAGCTCTGCTGCCACCTCTGCCACCACGACCAGGTGGAGGTGGTGGAGGTCCTCTGCGAGGGCTCACATCATCATAATCTCTTCTTGATGGAGGCATAGGTCGTCCACCACGATTGGGAGGCATTCGATCAAAGCCTCCTCTTCCACGCATTGGAAAGCCTACTGGACGTCCCCTTCTATCATCAAACATCATTGTGAAGCCACCATAGTCATATGTTTCATCATAGAAATTGGGATCATAAGGCTGGGCCCGTCCTTTAATTGGTGACTGAGACAAACACACACGCACACACCAGTTACCACTAACTGTTACAGTTACACATTCTGAATATATTATTGATTTCATAATGCTGAAAAGAAAGGCAGGGACAGTAACATGCTTTCTGAGATTGAAAACTATGAGAGAGATACTACTGTTAATGATAGGTGGTCCTCCCTTCCTCACCAACTTTATATTTCTTCTTTTAATGATCATAACAGTCCATCTGTATCAAAAATTGCTTCCCTCTCCCACAGTAGATCTCAAACGTAAGAAACAGGAATAACTTCAGACTATGCCAACAGTCCAACGCTTCCTTTGTTAGTGGAGAAAAGGTACTTAATTAAAAACAGAAATGAAAAGATACAATTTTCCACCCTGACTTTCACAAACACTAACGTAAGAATAAAATAAGACGTTACCTCAGAGATAAGATCCAAAATAATCTTGATGCATTCCACAACTCTATCAGGTTTTCCACCGATAAGCACTACTCTATCAGTGGAATGAGGACAACACTCTTGGAAGAGCTTAATGGTGGTCTGAGTATTCTGTTGAAGAAAAAAACCAAAATCTTCAAACAGAAGTATAGTTCTTTAAACCACTTTATGAACGTTAAAAAAAAAAAAAAAAAAGAGTAAAATTTTAAATCTTTTAGTTACAACTCACATACACAATCATTTAATTGACTATTTGTCATGGTTTTATGGTTTTTGGTACCGGTATTCCACATCATAACATCATGTATTGCATTAAGAGTTAAAGAGCTAATACTCCAGCCCCATGGATCATTGATGGTTCCAGGTATACCTGTCTCAGAAGAGAAGAACTACATTCCCCAGAGGACTTTGCGATGCTTTGTATTTTTACGTGTTTTCCGCTCAGAGGGAACAGATAAAAACTCTCTGCGGTCACGGGACACTCTCTCTCTTTCCTTTGGGATTGACTCAGCAGTGGGTGCTCGCTGCCGTATCGCCTCCAGCGTTAGCGTAAGGCCTTCGGTTTATCGGACACTCTCTCTTGCTCATTTTATTTGATTCATTAGCCTCAATAATTACATTGTATTATATTGTGTTATTTTGCTTTCTTATATCTTATTTAGTAAATTAGCTTTCCTCCTCAGATCGTTGCCGCTGTTTTGTTTCTAGGCCCATCTCCCTTTTCCCTTTTCCCCTTTTCCCTTCCCCTTTCCTGGGGCGTGGGTCCGTGGGTCCCCCGCACCAATTGTCACGGAACCGGGCCGATCCAGCCCGGTAAACCGTTGACATTTTTGGCGCCCAACGTGGGGCAGACGAGCTGCCTTAGCTGGGCAGAGACATACTCGTAGAGTGAATCTCTGTCTCTTGCTAGCAAGCTTATCTGTACTGCAGGTGCTGTACGGCATAACACGACCTTGAAGTCTGGACGTACTGCCAGTTGTTCTGGGATATCTGCAAACTTTTTTGGGTGCTGTTAGCTTGTTTTAGTAAAGAATAAAAAAAAAATGCTCTCGCTTTTTAAACTGCTCTTAAAGGGGCTGCATTTCATTGTTTTTTTCCATTTTAATGCTCAAAATGTACTGGGACTTCTTCCCTGAGCACCTGCAAGATCCTGAGAACTTAAGCAGATATTTGAGACAGGGATGTTGCGGCTCAGACAGATCTGAGGAGGCCCAAATTATTTGGGGTCTGGCTTATGCCAATCGGACCTTATTCAATACTATCCCAGAGAGGCATAGAGTTTCTGAAATAGAGCAAGAGAGTCTCCGAGCCGAAAGGGATAGTGTCCAGATCCAGAAAGAGAGTCTTTTAGTTGACAATCAGACTCTCCTGACCAATTTAGACAGCCTCCAGTCTGATTGAGACACCCTCCAGACCAAGAGAGACAACTTCCAGTTCCAGCAAGATGTTTTTCAGTTCGAGAAAGACGCCCTCCAGCCTGAAAGAGATGCCCTCCAGTCTGAACTCAATAATCCTCAGTCTCAACAAGATGGTCTCCAATCTGAGCAAGATGCCCTCCAACCTGAAAGAGACATTCTCCAGTCTGAGCGAGACGTCCTCCTGTCTGAACGGTACTCCTTCAGAACTGAGCGAGGTACCTACCAGCCACAATAGCCCCTGCCACCCAGCCAGGTGGGGGAAAGGGATAATAGAGTGTATTGGACTGTGTGGATTCAATGGCCTGGCACATCAGAACCACAGAAATACAAGGCATTGGTGGACACTGGTGCACAGTGCACTCTAATGCCCTCAAGTCACCAAGGGACAGAATTAATCTATATTTCTGGGGTGACTGGGGGTTCCCAAGAGCTGACCAAGTTGGAGGCTGAAATAAGCCTCACTGGTCAAGACTGGCAAAAAAATTCTATTGTGACTGGTCCATGGGCTTCATGTATACTTGGTATTGATTACCTCAAAAGGGGATAATTTAAGGATCCCAAAGGGTATCGATGGGCTTTTGGAACAGCTGCTGTGGACGCAGATAACGTTAAGCAGCTGTCTGCTTTGCCTGGCCTGTCAGAAGATCTGTCTGCTGTAGGGTTGCTACAAGTGGAGGAGCAACAGGTACCGACTGCTACAAAAACGGTGCACAGATGGCAATACCACACTAATAGGGATTCCTTGCTCCCCATTCATAAGCTTGCTTTCTAATATCTTATTTAGTAAATTAGCTTTCCTCCTCAGATCGTTGCCGCTGTTTTGTTTCTGGGCCCATCTCTCTTTTTCCTTTTTTCCTTCTCCTTTCCTGGGGTGTGGGTCCGTGGGTCCCCCGCACCAATTGTCACGGAACCGGGCCGATCCAGCCCAATAAACTGTTGACAGTATTAGCAAAAGAATCATGTACCTATTGTAAGCTTACAGGTTTAGAACCTTCATACATCATAAAAACATGCTTTGGACGCAAGACAGTGATATTTTCAAAATTATCATAGAATGGCTTAGATTGGAGGGGACCTTATGTCTAGTTATCTTACTGCCCTCAACCCACACAAACAGACTGCAGGTTACTCCTGATCTGACCTAGAATTGCCGTTAACACAATGGCAGGAATCGATAGAAAACAACTCTCTAGATTCATAGAGCAATTCCTCATTCCTTCGCAAAAATGAAACAAAGGTCTTCAATGAAGTAGAAGAACAAAACAAACAAGTAATATATAAAAAAAAAATAAATCCAAACATATTAAATTATCATTACAGTTTGTGGAAATGCATCCATGCTAAATCATTTTACTACCACCGATACATATATAGTTTATTCCACAATCCATTCCAGAAGAAGTAACGAATGCCATTTTAACTAAAAAAAAAATATATATATATACTTTCTTTTTTTCTTTGTTTATATAGGTTACTCTACTGCTAATATGCTTAGAAGTTCAGTAGGAAATCCTAGGCTCTGTCATAAACAGCTATTTTATTTCTAATGGTTTGCAAAAAAAAAAAAAAAAAAAAAAAAAAAAAAAAAAATTGCAATAAACTACTCAATCATAGAACTCAGAAATAATGTATGGAATATGTTCTGAAGGAATTATTGTACAAAAAATACTTGTACACTTTGCTTATGAACTCAAAACAATCCAAAAAAAATGGGTAACAGTACCTCTCTGAGTTCTTTGATTTTAGCACCCTTGACACCAATGATTCCTCCTGCCAGACTTTGGTGAATTAGAAGTCTTAGTTCACAGTCGAAGTCACTACCTTTGTAGTGCTGATACTGTAAGAAAAAAGCATATATGGAAAGAATAAAATATTAATCACAGGGGAAAAATAATATTATAAAATACTATATATTTTTTTTAAACCAAATAAGTTTTTTTCCCCTGCAAATATCACAGTATGGACTTGTTCAACTATAACACTGTATTTACAATGATTAAAAAAAAACAAAACAAAAAAAAACACAACACCGCACCTAATTAAGCACTTTATCTCATTTGAGGTGATATGTCTAGTTAGTTTTCCATATTTTTTATTTATTTATTTATTTATTTTTACATTCATATAAAACATTAAGATACCAAATAGCACAACAAACTTGCTTACAAAGTCAAGACAGAATGGAAATTACGATACAGCTACTTGAAGCTGGAAGCTGAACAAGTCAGGAGACAAGTGTTTTGAAGAAGATTCTGTTCTAAATATTAATTTTGTAAGAGACTGTCTCTATCCTCTACCAAAAAAAAAAAAAAAAAAAAAAAAAAAAAAAAAAAAAAAAAAAAAAAAAAAAAAAAAAGCAGTAGCAATAAAATTCATATTCATAATTATCTATGAAATTCTACCAAGACTAACTATACAGAAGAACATACAATTAATATTCCCCATCTAGAGTAAACCTGCTCACTGAATTTACAACACATGGATCTTGGATTATGCTCATTACATATTAATGATAAATAAAAGAATAGGTAGGTCTTGCAGAGAGAGTAAGAGCAAGTGAGAACTTTCAGGTGGGCTCAGAGTAAATGGGCAAGAAACTCACACAGAACTGAAGCAGAAGTGAATACTAACTTCCCTTATCACCACTAATTTAGGATATTCTTGTTATTACACTGTTAAAAGCGGCACACAATTCTTGTAGAAAAAGTGTGAATATGCAAGTGGTCAATGCTACATCTAGAGCGAGATTGTGAGACTAGTGAGAAATTAATAATGGGCTCTGCGATAATAGAAATGCAAATAAAAGACAAAACAAAAACGTAACACAAACAAGAAGTGAAGGAAAGTTAACCAGTTATTTCATCCGAAATAATTAAAAACAGACACTACTGGGGGGAGCAAGGTAGGCCACAAAGACAGAGGAAAAGACTCTGGAAACAATTTGATTTATAATGCAGTGAATATGCAGCACTTGAAGCTATACCCCTTTCAAAAAAATAAAAGTAGTAGATTAAGTGGGCAAGTCATGTAAAAATTCAGTGACAGAAAGACTTAATGGTGAAAATAAGTCAGAAAACCTGAAGAAAAAATACAAACAAAACAATACACAGTCTATATGTGGATACTATTTAATTATATAAATGGCAGGTAATAAAATACATTTATCTGTTTCTAATCAGGCAGTGAGGCATAAACTATTGGAACATACCGCTCGGGGCCACTGCTGTCTGGGACTGAAACACTTGCATTGTACTGCATTGGTCATGGACGTTCGTGGATGTTGGCATTGGGCATGGGTATTCAACCAGAAGTTGTCAAATATGGCACCCATTTGGCAACGGGCACATTTTTGGGCATAGCCAACCAGCGTTTTCACATGGGCGTTCGGGGCAGATGGGCCAACGTCATGGTGGGCAACGCAGGGGCAAGACGATCCAGTACATGGGCAATGAAGATATATGGCCAAAACAAAAAACCAACACAAGGAGAGGGAAAGGGGGGAAAATCAATAAGTCTTAATTTAATACAAACTATACTTATTCTCAATTAATTAAACAAGCTAAATTGTTCTGAATATTAACACAATAACAAATTGCTATGTGAGTTATTTTTATCTATCTAAACTACTTTTTACTTTTAACACGAGGTTTCAGTAGCAGGCTGGCTCATGAGGGTAGACACAAAACTTGTTGAGTTCCATATTACTAAAACATAGGGCAAATTGGGAAAGATAGCATTACAGACCAATCCAAGTTAAATATATACATCAATATATTTACTTAATGAAACAGAAACACTAGCTGACAAAGTCAGCGAGCGTATGAATGATTTCTGACCATTAAAACTTAATTTTCAATTCTAGTCACTATAGGTCACTTAGTTGGAACTTATTCTGCAATGATATATAACCAAATATTGTGTTGAACACGGTCTTACTTGAAAAAAATGGCTGTAATTGTAGCTGATGCTAAGTACAAGTGTAAACAAATTCAAGAAAAACTGCCAAATGTTATTAACGTATTAATACTGAGTATCTCTAATTGCAAGAGTCACCCCACTATAAAAAAAATAGACGTCATGACCGTTTAAAAACACTTAGTGTAAAGTGTTTCTTTATTGATCTATACCCACACTTAAATCATGCAAACTTAACAGTCATGTTTTCATGTATCACATCCAAACTATTTCACAACAACAGATGGACCATTACTTTTCCCCTCCCCTAAAAGAAATTAAAGCACTGTCTATCACTGGGTTAAGCCAGCCACCTGTAATGGCTTTCAATAGTATTATTATTCACACATATACAAAAATGGTACAGTTAAGGCTTTTTATCTTTGGCAATATCTTTAATTAAGATATTAACTCAATTGAAATGCAATATGTAGAGAAAAACAGAACGAAAGCAGTTTAATATAAAACTATCATCCTACATGACTCAAGCTGGAATTTAATTACAATACAATCTGAAAAGCTTATCTCCTCTAAGAATCATAAACAGCTCATAATTAGCCTACTGATAACTACAGTTGAATTTATAAATTTATAGGAATGTACACAATCAAGTTTGCAATGTAGTGCTCTGAAAGAACTGGTGCTAAATTAACTCAAACTCATACTCACATCTGTACGAAGTGCCTTAATATTTTTGCCACCTTTTCCAATCACCGCTCCAGCATTCTGTAAAGTAGTTTCCAGAAATAATCTTATTCAGTGCTAGCATAACATGCTTTTGAACTGAAAACTAAGAACTATGCATCTATTTCTGCATTACCTAGTGGAATAGTTGTTTGGCTTTTGAAAGGTTCAAATTAAATTGAAACATTCTAACGTGGCTCAGGGTTGGTGGGTTTTTTTGTTTGTTTTTTCTTTGTAAGCACGCTTGCAAATTTCACATTTGCATTCTGAACATTTGATTATTTCAAACATTACCTCTGGCTTATACCTATGTAACTCAACATACCACTCAAACAGATACAGTCTAAAGAAGGTAAAGCCAATACAATTATTCATCTCCAATTGCTAAAATCAACAGGAATAAACTGGCAGACATTCAAGGACACTTGAAAAACCTAGTTTTTACTGGGCTACTTCAAGAACTACTCACAACTATTGCTGTTAGTATTGTGTACAAACTGTGTAATAACAGCACACAAACGTTTTGCAACACTCCATGCAACTTGACTACACCCTACACCCAACACAAAAGACTGAATTACTTCAGACCATGCAAAACATCTGTAACGACCAGAAACACTAGAACAGATTAATAAATAGCAACTTTACTGTCTAAATTTATACTATCCAATGAAGCAATTGCAACCCCTAAAGCATCAATCTCATTTTTTTCCTTGTTAATACATACATATTTAGTAAATCTAAGAAAACTACTAAAATTTGGAGAAAGTCCTTACCTTGCCTCTTGTATTTGATTTATCATCGTTAGCTGATTCCTCTCTAAGCTGCTTGCTTTCTGAAGACTAACAAACAGCTATTCCCTTCAAAAACAACGGCCTTCCCTCTAACACTGAGGATAATTCAACTGCAATATAATTCTACTATCATTACAGAATCACAGCATTGAAGGGGTTGAAATGGACCTCTGGAGTAGTTTGCAGAGGACAGCATCCAGGTGGGTTTTGAACATCTCCAGAGAAGGAGACTTCACCTCTCTGGGCAGCTTGTTCCAGTGCTCTGTCACACTCTCAAAAAAGTTTTTCCTCATGTTCAGATGGAACTTGTGTTCCAGTTTGTGACCATTGCTCCTTGTCCTGTCACTGGGCACCACTAAAAAGAGTCCAGCTCCATCCTCCCTTTAGCTATTTATAAGCATTGATAAGATCCCCACTCAGCCTTTTATTCAGTATAAACAGTCCCAGGTCTCTCAGCCTTTCCCCATGAGATGTTCCAGGCCCCTAATCATCTCCATGGCCCTCTGTTGGACTCTCTCCAGTAATTCTGCCTTTCTTGAACTGAGAAGACCAGAACTAGGTGCAGTACTCCAGGTGTGGTCTCACCAGGTCACAGTAGAAGGGAGAAGTAACCTCCCTTAATCTTCTGACCACACTTTTTTTATCGCACCCCAGGATATCATTGATCTTCTTGGCCACAAGGGCACACTGCTGGCTCATGGCCAATCTGTCATGTTCCAGGACCCCTAAGTCCTTCTCCTCAGAACTCCTTTACAGTAGGTCAGCCCCCATTCCAGGGGCATCCAACCTGAGGCACACAGGCTGCACTCAGCCCAGAACAGCTAGTCCTGCCTCCTGCTGCCACACCATCATGGTGGCAGCTCTTCCTCACTGAGCTGTGTGGTCCAGCCAAGCATAGCCACCAGCACAAACCCATTAACCAGCAACAACCAAAACATCAACCAGAAAGAACTCCTTTCTACTCAATGCAGTCTAGACAAACCAAAAGGTTGGACATTCATGTCCTAACCTGTACCAATAGATGCAGTTATTCCTCCCCGTGTGTAGGACTCTACACTTGCCTTTGTTGAAACTTATTAGGCTCCCCTCTATCCAACTCTCCAGCCTGTCAAGGTCTTGTTGAATGGCAGCACAGCCTCCTGGTGTGCACTTACAAATATTCCTAATAAATTATTTTACATTAAATAAAGCACATTCTTTCTAAACACACAACAAAATACACTTGGTCATCATTGTCTTAAGCAATGCTATAAAAAGGAACATAGTGATACTGAAAGAAAAAACAACAACATACTTTGCTTTGAAGCAGAATGCGTAATTCAACCATCTCATCTGTGTTCCGAGATCTTTTGAAGGCCTGCTCTTCTTCCATATCTTCAGCAGGACGTTTGCCTGTAGACAAGTCCATGGGGAGGAAAACACATACACTTAATTTTAAGTCACAATGAAATGGTATGTGCATCAAGCTTATGCACTATATTCCTAATGAAGCATTCTTTCCTATTAGCCCAACACTAACTTTGGACATGTATTCTAAGTATCTATACAAACAGAAACAATTATTTTTTTTAATTTCATCATCCTACTGATGACCCATTCCAAACCTACGTACTACAGTTGAAATGCAAACGTCACAGACTTCACGATAAATTTAGATCACTTCACTTAAAGTACTGCATCATATACCTAGCATTTATTTAAAAAATTCACAACTGTGAAAAAAATCAAAGCAAAACATTTCAAAAGTAGTTCACCCAACACTATAGCGTTGGTAGAACAGAAAAAGTTTTTAAACTGTTTTGAAAAACTAGCACAAATCGACCCATTGTTAATGCACTAACTTCTTCACTTAAGACATTCACATATATATGCACATTCCTGCAATGTAGCAACTGCAATAAATATGGTAATAAGACATACCTAACAATATTTTTAGATATGATCACACTTAAAGAAAACAACAAACAACTGAATATTTAGTTATCAAATATATTTCAACTTCTGTAACTAAGGGTTTAAAAATATTTGTCATGTCTAAGACATCCCCCCCAAAAAAGTATATTTTCATGATACAAAAACCGTGCATAACTATATTGAATACTTAAAAAAAAATAATAAATAAATCAAAGATGAAATGCAAAAACATTGCTGATAGAAACATATTCGATACAGTTAAAGTACTGAAAAATAACAAGAATCACTGAGATTTAAAAAGGTTCTCTCTCCAAAAAAAATAAAATAAAATAAAATAAAATAAATCAAATCAAAAATAGCCCTTTAAAAATTTACCATTTGTCTCTGTGTTGGTAAAGGTCTCCTCCTGTTGTTCAGTCTCCATTATCTTTTATTCTTAAGCAGATAAAACCTGTTGTAGAATAATTGAAAACAAAACAAAACAAAACACACATTTGGGAAAAAAAGCATACAATGTACTAAAGGGGGAAAACAAACAGAGAGATGCTTAGACTCTTACTTTTAGAACTTACCCGTTTTATATATGCTTGTAGAGTAAAACACAGGTGTTTTGGACAGGATCAATACCCAACAACCTACTGCTTCAAAAGCCTATAAAAACAGCATACATCAGTCATAGCACTGTTTGTTTACAGCTCTGTTTCTTACTACAATGAAATTCTGGGGCTTAACCTGAGCTTTTACTGCAAAGCTTTTCTTTATAAGAGGAGAAATAGTCACATCTGTAAACTTAAACAGTTACAATCTGGACTTCCTCAGTTTTCAAACAATTGCTATTTTAAACGCTCACATTTACTGATAACGACTTTCAAGTATTTGAAGATCCTACTTTTATTATGTTACATAACATGCCCTGGACTTCCTTTCTGAGAAACGCTAAATATCAATTTACTCCTATTGTTTAGTTCTAAACAATTTAGACCAAAGAATACAGACTTTTATAACCTCTCCAGCAACTTACTAACAGGCACTCTATCACGTCTTCTATTTAAGCGTAACAGATGAACAAGAGAAGTCATACAAGCCACACTAAAAAATTACTAGTAAAAAATACAATGTAGTTACACATAATCATCCACAAACATGCACCAGGAATCTAAAAGCAGCTAAACCTTTTTTATTGTTTGTGACCTATTTTTGATAAAGCTGCTACTAAAGATGAGAGGTATCACGAGCGTCCACAGACATGAAGGAAAAAAAAAAAAAAAAAAAAAAAAAAAAGAAAAGAAAGCCGGAGGACGCCCGCGCGTCTCCATTCCCTTCGGGACAAACTGCCTCGCCCGCACATCCCCTCCCCTTCTGCAATCCTAGCGCAAACCGCGCATTAGCCATTTTACTGTCTGCTCGGGGCAACGTTCGCCTTTACCTTTCATTCCACATCGCCACAGAACACTTAAAAGCCCATCTTGCTCCTAGGTAGGGGAAGAGGCGGCATTACATAAACCCCCACAGTCCTGAACCAATGGCGGGGATCACCAAAAATGGCGACTACTGTAATGGCGCCTATCTGCTACTAGGCGGAGCCAGGACCGATTAAACCATCACCACGCGGTCACAAGATTTCAACCCCTCTGCCCAGAAAGATACAAAGGAGTGCGACCCAAGGCCGACAGAACGCAACGGCCCCAACACCGCCGCGATCGCTCCCGAAGGAAACCAAACCCACTACAGAGAGCTTCTTAATCGGCCTCATACAGCCATTTCCGTACAGGCCACAACCGAGAGCGTACTCCCTCCTCTTCCCATCTGCCCACCATAATTCCCAACAACAAACTACAGGCGCAGAGCTACAGGTATATGCAAGAAGGCGACGTCCATTCCCCTGACTTTAGTGCACGCCTGTTAGCGCTACCGGTCTCCATTACGTTGTTACTCCGAGTGCCTAAACCATGGCCACTGAAAAGCATTAGTTGCCTGCAGAAACCAAAAATCACCCTTCTCACCCTTTTCTCAGAATAATTTCCCTTTGGGCCTGTAGGTTACACCAAGCCACCCTACATTTGCTAAGGACGTGTCACTCTCAGCTCCCTCCTTCACGCAGACCTACCCAAATCAACAGCCCCACCAACAAATAGCGCTATCTTGCCGTTATCCACAAAAATCCTAGGGTCCAACAGCGGCCCAGGCCTCCCATATTGCTATGTCATATAGCAGCGTTGAGAGGTGAGCGGTCACAACCCTACTATGCACAGCCATACCTAACTCAAAAAACCTTACCCCCAGAATGCGTACAAACACCCCCCAACTGCGTGCACGAGACTTACCTACCTACGTCCATAGTATACGTGAAAAGTGAACACCGCCAAGTGCCTAAACGAGTCGCTTTCCCACATCGGTAGGGGGCCCTCCGCGGCCCCATTGGGTAAGGCAGCTGCCCATCAGACCGGAGGCTGGTTTCCCCTTCGCCCCGCCCTCCGTGTGGACCAGAACGTCCCAGGCCTGGGTATCACGAAGAAATTAGCATGCTTCACTCCGCACTGCTGCAGCGTGCCTAGGTAATTTTGGTTGTTTTTTTGTTTGTTTGTTTGTCTTACTTACCTGACGGGAGCCGTGATCGGAATAGCAAAAATGGTAGAAACGGAAGGCAGTAAAGAACAGCAATAAAAAAAGGTGTCTGAAAAGTCAGCCGAGGCGCTAGGGGACAAGGCTGACTTTCTTGGGATAGTTTAAAGGCGCGTGTGGCTACACAGGTTCTATTGGTTGCTAGGGTACGTGGGATTAGGTGTCTCAAAAACAACCGATAGATCTGTTTTATGATTACAGGGTTTAGTCCTTTCTTTTTTTCAGTCTAATGCTCCTCTGTTGATTCTGTGTTGATGTAAAGCACCTATAGCAATTGAAGAGTTGTTTTAACTAAATAACGTGTGTTAACTTGTAGATTATATTATGAAGTATTTAAGTCAAGGTTTCTCCTGAAGGGCTATTGAAAATTATCGTATCTTTTCTCTCTCAGGAGCAACATTGAGAAAGTAAAACAATGAGATGTATTGGGAGGTAAGAACTTAGCAGTTTAAGCATTACAAGAGATGCTAACGTTAAAATATTTTCTTAAAACTTTTGCTTATTTTCAAATGCTCATAAATTGTTTTAATTTGCAAAATCTTCAGTGTTCTTGAATGGTAATCTAAGGTAACAGACTTCATCAATAAATGACTAATGAAGAACAAATCAACTTATTCCACTTTTTCAAGAATTATTACCTTGATTTTTAAAAGGTCACTACAGGACACTTGCTAGTCTTGCCTTGAAGCCAGGATCTACTCCTTACCAGACTTCATTTCAGGATTGGCAGTGGCGGTACAGGTATATCATCTCGTGATCTATGCCTACCTGAGAACCTTACAGACTTTCTAAAGGTAAGCAGTTTATTTCTCTTATTTCTGTGTCTACTGCTCTCGCGTATAAGCAGATTCTCACTTGCTGTAGCCTAAGACCTTGCCACTCTGCTATCCTGTTATGCTTTCCATTGTATTACAACATGTTTGGGATTAAAAAAAAAACAAAACTATGTACTTAATTAAAAAAAATCAAACAAAAATACCCTAAGCTCTCAAAATATTAATAACAGAATGACTATAGCATATAGAGGTTCTAATTTTTGGCATATTTAATGTTAATAGTTTTGAACCTACAGCCAACTTAATGAATTAATTCCTAATGTGTACTATTCTAATCTTCTCATAATGCATTAAATACTTGTTGTGTTACAAATTGTGTTACATGGAATGCACCTGTCCCAAAGGGGGAAACAAATTCTAGCCCAGGAGCTAGCTGGACTCATTGAGAGAGCTTTAAACTAGCTGTGATGGGGGAAGGGGATATAACAGGGTGTGAAAGACAGAAACTGTTTTCTTTTATTAATTGTCTCAAAGCTTGCTTTGTGAGGCCTTTTTGGTGATAAGACTCTAAGTGAGAACTGCAGGTTATCTGGGTGGGTGTCACCGTGCCACAGTGCCTCTGCTTATTGTTGTGAAGATAAGCAGAAGTGAGGCCAAGCCTGTCTTTTTCGGGTTCGGCTTGGAGAAGCTGATCACTGCAAAAGGCGATAATGCTTGTGCATGGCAATGAAGGTACCACTCCCTGCTGGCTTATCTGTTGGGCCAGGTATGTCACAACAGAGAAAAAAAGAAAAAAAACTGAGAAATGGAGGATAAAAGGCCTTCACTAAACTAGCGACTTCGGAGAAGAACTCCCAAAGAAAAAATCTTTGACGGAGAACTCCCGAAGAGGAAACAGAGAATTCCCTGAGGGGGGGAAACTCTGCAGATGGACCCAGAGGCCTGCTTGCTGTCATCTCCCATCCCCCGCGGTGACCAGACGATTTCTCGAGACTATGAACCTCGCTGGATCCACGGTGGTGATTATATCTCTCTTGCTTTCTATCAAGACTCCTTGCTTTTTATCCCTTTTCTATCGCTCACCTTCCCTTCCCCATATCCCTAAGCAACTAGTAATTGTAATAAACTGGTTGGGCTAACATTTGACCCGTTGTGTCTTAATCTCGCCATCGGGTATACACATAATCAAAGAACCTCG
>MCFN01001328.1:4264-48377 GCA_002218305.1 Callipepla squamata
CCCCTTCCCCTTCCCCTTCCCCTTTCCCTTTCCCTTTCCCTTTCCCTTTCCCTTCCCCTTCCCCTTCCCCTTTCCCTTTCCCTTTCCCTTCCCTTCCCTTTTTCCTTTATTCAGCTTAAGCTAGAATGTTTAGGGTGTCTTGACATCTGTATATCATCTTTTATTTCAAATTGTACAGTTTTACTCACTTGCAGTTAGCATCTTAGCTTTTAGCCAGAAACTCCATCTCCTAGTACAAAAGCATGTCCTCTTAGTTCCTCTCACTTATGCTGCCAGTTCCTGGAATTTAAAAGGTATTTTTTCAATTATTTGTTTTCTTTTGCTCTTGAGAAACTCCCTTTTCTTCTATTCCTTTTCTGAACTAAAGGAGGACAGAACTGACACCTCCAGGCTCATCTGGAGGTGTTCCTCCTTCTATTACCAGAACAGTTGAGGAATGGCAGGAAGAAAGCCAGTAGAATGAAAATAAAACAGAATTTATGATTTACATGGATGGGTTCTTAAAATCACAAAACCTACATGACTTGGAAGGCTGAGTTGAATAAAATGTCCAATTTCTAAGCGATGCCGAGAAACAGTTCCTGCACACATCTCAGAGCTCTTCTGTCAGAGCAGATTTTCAGCTGTCAGTGATTCCTAGCTCCAGGAACTTTAGGCAAATGAATCTGCTCTTGGCAACCTGTGGCTCTCCCAAGGTCTCTGTGCCAGATGCTTGCTGTCTCTGCAACACAAGCAGAGCAAGGAGGTCCCAGAGCGTTGTTATATGCAATACACATTAAGTAATGCAAAGAAAAAATGTGGGTTCTTTTTTTACAAGCTGTTAAATCTGTGCTGCCTGCTGCTGGTGATGAAGGGAAGGAAGATGTCGATGGAAGATTTTCTTGAGAACAGGTTTTATTTCCATAGAGCTCACGTGGGACTTAAAAAAATAAAATCAGATGTTGTCTAGAAGAAATTATTAGCTCATCTATCTTACAGTTTTTATAAGGAAGGTCATAACATCTCTCTTGAACAAGTCAGAACCCTTCTGTTTGACTATGATACCTAGTTGGATGACAAAAAAAAATGTGTTTTTCAATCACTGTTTTTAATTATATCTTATTCCGATTATGCACAACAATAATTACTACTGAGAAGCTGAGGCTTTTTTCTCTCCTAAAACTGTCTGCCTTAAGCTGCTATCCACTACATGATTTCCCATGAAACTGAAGAATAATGTAGCATTTAATACTGTCTTTTCAGGTTGCTTTTTCATGTGCATTGTAAGCAAGCCACAACTTGACTGTATTTTGCTGAGCTAGACACATAGTTAAATATTTTATTAGCAGGAAACAACTTTAACTTTTAATAAAAGTATATCTCCTGCCTATGTCTTAAAACTAGTTTTGCTAGTCAGTGGTCTACAGGCATGTAAAAATAATAAAAAAAGTTGTTTATTTGGCCCACTTCCATACATCATTATTTGTGCGAGGAACACATTATCCTTGCTTTTTTTCCTTTGTTTAATTTGCTATGACATTGCTTTGACAATTCATATTTTAGCAGCATGTTTATTTTAACCCTTCTGTGTTTTAGCTGCTATTTCCTGAAACAGGCTCTCTCCTCATAATTAAAACTTGATGTCTTCTGCTTTAGTATGTAACTTCAGCTTTTACATCAGCATTGTGCTTGACTACGTCTAATTCTTAAAGCGATGTCAAATTTTCTGTGCAACTGCCTGTTGCTGTGTGCTCTCCAGTGTTGTCTATTGCGTTGATTTAATTGAGTTGGTATTTTGTGGGCTTTTTTTGACTAAACCAATGAGAATCAATTCACTTCCATTTGGTTATATTCCATGAGTATCTTTACCAGTACTACATCAGCAAGCTAATGGTGACTCTTTGATCTTTACCATCTTTTTCATGCTGCTTCTCAACTCTGCAGAGGGTCTTACAAGTTGGAAGGATGTTTGTAAAGAGGTGACACATGACAAGCAGCTTCCTCAAAAGACACTGCTACGTGCTTAACTAAAAGGCAGATACCACATGCATGTCGTACAGAAAACACAATTATTTGTTCAAAACACGAGTTGAGGTTCTTCCTTTGTCCCAGGCCTTGCCTCAGGAAAGCTGTGCCCGGAAACTTCCTAACATCGTCAGAGCTGTTGGTAGGAGGGAGGCTCTGTGACCACATCGCCGGTAAGTTCAACACCGTGGCAAGGGGAAAGTAGGCTGTACCGGTGCAGTGTTGAGGAAGGGAATTTGAAGAATGTCGGGGTCTGACTCAGGCGGGGCTGGAGGGGGCGGCCTCGAGGACCGCAAGGTCGCGCCCGGCCGCTGCCCGCCGGGTGGCGCACTGCGCTGCGGGCACACGGCGCCGTTTTAGCGCCGAGGGGCGGCTCCCTCGGGCTGGGGGGCGGGCGTTTGGCTTTCTCTTCTTTCTCTCTGCTGTCCTTTCTACCTTCCCCGAAGAGTCATTGTTGTGATAATTGCGTTACATTATTATTTTTCCTAACTGCATCAATATCGTGCTTCGGCTTCGCGTTTAAACAACGCACTGTACGCAAAGCATTACACCGCGGTTCGGTCCTGTCACGGCTGTTGCTCCGTGAGCTCCAAAGAGAGGACGTGCAGCAGGTATTCAGCACTCTGCATTGGAAGTCTGTGAATGTGCAGAACTGCTAGTCTTGGAAGACTGCCTCCTGGTACTTGGCAGCGTGTGTTGTACTCGATTGCAGCTCCTCCAACGGTGTTTCAGGTTTCTCATAATTCAGAGTAATAGGAAAGATTAGAAAAATGTGGTTATTCAATGATCTTACTTTCTCGAGTTTACTGTCATAAATCACCCCAGCAGCCTGCAGCTGATGCTGAAAAGGGCAATCTCATCTCTTCCTCTCATCCCCAGGAACGACTGTGCTGCTGTCTTTGTGTTGTTGCTAGCAGTAGTGTGGCCGTGCAGGTGGCCGAAGGAGGAGAACAAATTAACTTTCAGCTGTATCAGCAGCTTGATCTGACGTGCCACGCACCGCGATGGCTAGTGGTGACATGACAAAGGGCAGGGGCAGGCAGATGTGAGCGTGGGTTCACATGGGTTTAAGTTGCACTTGAAACCACATCTTAAGAAGCAACATGAAAGGAGGAAAGATTCATCTTTTGTGCAGAAATACTGAATCTTGAAAGAGTCTTTTGTTTGCTTTCATCTTTCTGGACTGTGGACTTCTGCACTCATCCATCTGTTGCCACCTTCCTTGCTTTCACATGTAACTTTTTTTTTTTTTTTTTCAAATTTACTGTTTGCAAATGAGAAATATTTCTGTACTCTCCATGTCCTTTTTTTTTTTTTTTTGAGCTTCCTATCATGCTGCTTTATCTGCTATTGCTTTGTATAGTGGAGTACTTAGTGAGCAGAGGGAAGTTGCTAGCTGAAGAACTGTGAGATGGTATTTGAAATCCATTTGGTATTTCATCCCATTGTGTTTTGCTTTTCTTTGTAGCTTCTGTTGATCATAGAAGGTAGGTGAACAGCTGCTGCTAGATTTTGAATGGTAGTCTGTTGTGTCTTTTTCAGTCTCCATGAATAAGCCTTGTGTAAAATAAGTACTAAGCTATTAGCTTGACTGAAGCTTTCTTTTCACCTATTTTTTTTATACCTATCTGAAGCCTGCTGTAGGTTTCAGGTGTTTCATACAGATAATAATTTTCAGGCAGGGATTTTTACTGTAGTTGTATGGCTCATGATAAATACTATTGATGTTCCTCAGTTCCAGAACTTTCCTCAGGAAAGTTTATTTTCTTTTTTATTGTTTCTTAATTTTGATTTTTGATATTCACTTGGTATTGAATGCTGTTTTGTTTTCACGGTATCCATCTTACTGACACACTGATTTATCAGCCTTCAGCTTTTAGGGTGAAGCCCTATTATTCTAACAGACAGCCACAAGCTTTCTCAGAATTTTCTTAAAGAAGTCTACAGGGTTTATTTCTTAATCGTAGCACGTATTTGAGGTGCAGATGGAGAATCCACTCTTCATGTATGAAATAGTGCAGTCAGCTAACTTGACCTGCGCACAGTCCGGTACACCAGCGTGTATTCTCTGATAAAACACATATTTACTAACGGGAATAATCTGAGTAAATGATCAGGCAGTTTTTCTGACAGTTTGGATTCAGTGGAAGACCGCATGGGTTTTCGCTTTGGTTTTGGCATTGTTTTCCTTACACTGCCACTCAGCGGTCAGTAACAGTGTATCATTTGGAGATTCCAGCTTCAGGTGCCTGAAGAACGACTGTCCAAAATGTTCAGTACTTTGTCTTAAGAGGTTTTATTTCGTGAGAAGATCGCGCTAGAACTAAGTTTCAGCATTCGGTGTAACTCTTGATTTATTGCCAGATGAAAACTTTTTTAACCATGAAGATTTCAGGCAATGTAATTGAGCCTCATACCAAGGACTTAACTGTTCTGCAGTAGAGAAACAAGACTGCATTGTCATTTAGAGAAATGAGAACCGTGAAAGAGCAAAAAGTTTTGCTTCACTTTTTAATTCTCCTCTTATTAATGTTACATATGAATCTCGAGAGGTTGTCTAAATTAGATAATGAGATGATTCATCTACTCTAAAGGCCAGAGAAGGAACATCCAGAGGGCAGCTCAGCCTAGTCTGAAGTCATTCCAGTGAAATGAAAAATTCTTCGTATCCAGATATGTAATGTAATTCTTCAGGCTTTGAGCTCTTTGAAGCAGGTGCACATTGTCGTTTGAAATTGTGTTCTTTGGTTATCTGCATCTTCTGAAATCATTTTCCAATCTGTGATGGGTAACAGTGGTCAGATTTTACAACACACAACTTGGGAATCAAACGTAAGCTGTTATAAAATATTCCTGCTGTTAAGGATGTGTGTAGAAATAAGCAGCTTTAGCTGCAGTACTCCTCGGACTGCCTCAGGAATGGGTACACAGCGCAACCACCAGAGAATTGTGCCAAGACCTGGATTTTAGACCTGGGTTTTTCAATTAGGAAAGTTTATAGATGCTGAGAAGTCTTTTCTCAATGACAGAAAGTGTAGTAATGTCAAAACTGTTCTCTCCAGAGCTAAAGAGGCAGTTTGAGTTCTTCTCACTCCACATCTTTTAATGGCTCCATGTTGCTGATGGAGTGTGATGGTCAGCAGTTAGAATGAAACCCAGTCCCAAGACATCAAGCTAAAGGAATTGTTAAAAGAAATTCTTCTTTATTTATCTTCTGTTAGACAGAAAACTGGAGATTGTTTTGGAATGAGGGGGTGAAGCTTTTGGAAGCAGATGGTTTGTTGTGATTACCGATAGAAATGTGAGAGCCAGAAATAAATGAGAAGTTTGAACTACGTATTTTTACACTGAAATAAGTGAGCTGAGTAAAGCTGCAATTCAGGAAGAGCTTTTCAATAGCATCTCCAAATCCAGCCTTATTCAGCAACTGCATAGTTCTTCACAAATGCCAACCTACAAGCGAGCAGACATGGCAGTCTGCTGAATTAGGAGAGTGCTGTTGAAAACATTACAAATAGCATTTAATATCTAGAAAAAGTTATTAGTATCAGATATATTATCTAGAGAAAGTATGCTAATTCAAGTTTTTGCTTTACCTTTTCTCACTCATTATGAATGGCTGTTTAAAACAAAACAATAAGACAAATATGTGTATATAGGAAATGTACAGGTCTTGAGGACAGTGAGCATGTTATGCATTTGTCCTTGGAAAATAAGCTTCTCGAGGCAGGAATAACTAACAGAGCGAGTAATGGGGTAGTGGTGCTCTCCATTTAAAACTTTCTTACTTATTCATCACCCAAATCAGTAAAAGCTATCTGCTCTCCAAGTTCAAGCTTTCACAGTTCATGAAAATGTGAAGTTAGTCATGCAAAATAATTCTGTCGCCGCTCTGTAACAAATCTTTAAGGTTTATTGAACACGTTTGAAAATATTCCAGGAGAACAGCTGCATAGGATTAATCATTCTCAGGGCAAAAAGCTGAGTCTCTCAGACTTTCACAGTCTCTCAGGAAAATAGCCTGTTCCTATTTAAAAGCTGAGACAAATCAGCGGTTATTTTTAACCAATTTCTTGTCTTGACTGAACTATCAACTACCAGAAACCTTTGGCAGGCTTTGAGATGCAGCTTAGCCCTTTTGGGTGTGGGCTTTCATTGTGTTCCAGCCCAAGCAGCACCTGCTGATGGATGTGCAGTCTGAGTGCAGTTAGGCTGAGGTCAGGCCCTGCTCTTTGGTTGGCAGTTGGTGTCTCAAAGCCTCCACAGCCAGCTGTTCTCATGGTGCGTGGTGGTGACCTCACCTGGACTGGGTGAGGTTGTCACTACTTACTTTGTAGTGCTCGCATGAATTTAACAGATGTCTGCGGTCTCCGGGGTTACTGAGTATTATCCAGGTTCATACATGTGCCAAAAATAGCAGAGGTTGTAATTTATTTTTATCTCATCTGTTTTTTTCTTTATGCAAAGGGAAGCAAATAGATAACTTACGATATAAGGAAATTTTCTGTTTGGAGAAATTTCATGTTCCAAATCACCTGCTGGTTTACCGTGTCCAGTCCAGGATGGGAGTTTTGTTATCTCTTTTACAGCGATAGTTGTAGCAGTCTTAGTTGATAGAAATGCTGAAGTCTGTGGGGCAAAAGCTTTGAAGCAGCAGGCTTTGCTTTGTGGAACCACTTTTCTGTGTGTTAACGATTCCTCCTGATGTATTAACATCAAGTAGAATTTCCATTCTAATCTGGAAAATGAATTACATTTTCTCCTTATGGGAATGGACTTCCTTATTCTGATCTTCCATGTGCCACTGTGTTTGTGGGATCCATTAAAAAATGGATCAGAATGAGAACTTGGAGCGTTTGGTCAGCAGATCTGGAATGGTTTTGAGAAAACTTTTTCAGAAGATTTCTGAAGATGCTCTGCTGAGTACTGCAGCTATAAAAGTGAACGCTGAGTGACCCAGCGAGGACAAGGCACGTTGCTCAGCTGCTGGTAACACGGTCTGTTATTTTGTACTGTGACTAACTTTAAGGATATTCAAAATAGAGATGTCATTTTTTGCAGTACAGGCCAAAGATTTAGAGTTCTGGTCTATATCCTTAATTGTTGATTATTGAATGTGATGTACTTTTCTGTTCTTCAAAGCCTAGGAAGAAGAAACATGCTTGAGTGAGAAAGCAGTGTGTTAGTGTTGCTCAAGTGAGCCTGCTAGGCTTTTCTAACCAGAATCCAAGAGCAGCAAGGGATTGCATTAGAATAATGGAACATCCTACCTGCCATCCCAGTGATTCTGGGATTCATAACTGCAGTGCACCTGGCGCCAGACAGCGTCTGCATTTTCAGAGTGTTTCTGTGGATAAGAGTGATCCAGCTGCCAAATAATGGGTCTGCAGAACAAAAGGATAAGAATTATACAGATGTATGAAACCCTCTTGTCAGATTCTTCTTTCTGAAAGAGACAAGTTTAAAAGGGATTCATTAAAAATAAGCCAACAGCATGAAAAAGACATCACTTAATATTTTTAGGACAAAATAACATAATCACGGCAGGGGATAAATCAAATACTAAGCAGGAGATAACTGCATAGTTTTAGGAGTAAAGAGCTGAGCTAAAACAGGGCTGCATGAAACCACATACAAACACATACATTATTAAATTGTGCTGCAATTACTCAGATGCTCAGTAGAATGAATTTAAAACTTGCCTGCAAAGAACTAAACAAGAATCCTTTAACCCTGCAACTGCTGTTTATAAGCTTGCTTGGTGCTTATGGTTTATTTGTCTGGAGAATTATAGCATTCTACCTGCTACAAGAAATTCGCTTCTGAAGAAAGTGTATTAAATCAGTGACTACAAATAATACCAATCTAATTGTTATTGTTTTAAGTCATTCCCTCAGTGAAAAGTGATGTTCTGTCCAACATCAAGCCCTGGGTAGCCGGAGTTTTGAGTAGTGTTCCATCACTACACCTCTGCAGCTCACCATCAGAATGGTGCCAGTAGAGACCAAGGATATTTCAGGCAGCTCATTTTATATGAAGGAGTGATAAATGCTGATGTTCATTCTGATGTAGTAATTTTTCTTCATCGGTGTAGTGATCTTTAATTATAATCTTTAATGGGAGCTATGTATATGTTAAGTGGTTGAGAATATTGAGGCTGGTCACGGGGCCACACCCACGGATGAGTGCCAGAGTGGAAATCTATTGATAGGTGGCTGTTTATGTGCTTATAGCAAAGATGTGTGAACATCTGTGTGTTTGATGGGCACTTCATGAAGAACTGAGTACACTGATGTTCTTTTGAAACACCGCTTCACAGATGGAATGTATATCTGTATGTAGCAGAGCCTCTATTCATCTCTTTATACCTTATTCATTTTCTTTACAAAGCAGTCGTGGTTTTGTTTGGTCATGGAAGCTTTTTGTCTTGTTGATTTTGCTGCTCGTTTGTAAAAACAAAACAGAAAAAACTGAAAATCTGACCATCTGCACCAGTAGGATTGATCAACAGCCATGCTTTTGTTCATCTATTTGTCATCTATTCATTTGAGTCCTCTAGACTCCTTTTGAATCAAAGGAAATAGAAGGACAGACCAAATTATGCTTTATCTATTATGCCCTGGTTACCTCTCTCAGCATGTGAGTGCTGGATTGCTAGTTTTCTGGTTAATGCAGATTTGTCTAAAATGTTGTTAGGTAATGAAGTAGGTTTGTGTGCTTATGTATATAAAAGAACATAACCCATTCCATTTCATCATAGAATCCAAGTGATAGAATAAGTTTTTGAATAAGTGAGTTAGATGGCTGTTGGCAGGGGGTTGGAACTTGATGATCCTTTGGGGTCCCTTCCGACACGAACCATTCTATGGTTCCATAAATGTCTGTCCTGGGCTGGAGGAGAATGAGTTGCCTGCGCTTTTGTAATGTGTTTTAGTTTTTCTGTTCTCAAAAATACATTTGTAGCTAAATGAGTGATAAAAATATGTTGCAGGATAGTGCCAGTGAGCAGTTTTTAGGTTTGGAGCCTACGTTTAGCTGTATGCTCTTCACTTGCCCTTGAATCGTGTATCTAAATATTTGAATACGGTCTGAGATTGAGCCTTTACAATGTTAAGGATTCCTGCTTTGTCATTCAAGTTAACAGGAATTTCCTGCTGTCTTGTCTGACACCTGGACATAAGTATTTTAGAGCAAAAGGGTTTAGGAATAAATATATTTACTTTGCTTGTTGCTGCAAAGTCTGTGGTATGACAAAGCACATTTCTAATACAGACAGCACCAGCTGTGTAGTATATTCTTTATATAAGTTGTTGTGAACAAAAGGTGGTGCAAGGAGTTGAGGTAGAAATGCTATGTGATCCCATGGGTTTTGTTGTTGTTGTAACTGGGCTGTTACTGAAATCTTTGTTTTATGGCAGGTTTTATTTTCAGAAAGGCAAGTGACTGCTGGAAGACAAAGCTGGTTTCACTACACCCAGCTTCAATTTCTTACTTCATCAAAGGCCTTCAGTGTGACCTTGGGTGAAATACATCATCTCAAATGTCCAAAAGTACTTCTGAGCATATGACCGAATTAGGATTAGTCGTATTTTTACTTTACTTCCTCATCTTTCTTATTTATTGCAAAGAAAGGTTCTGAAGTTGTACAAAATACATGAAGTGAAGGTTTTGTGGTGCTCAGAAATTACTGTAAGGGGAGTTACAGGAGAAAGCAAAATTATAATTCCGTTCTGGACAGCCCTTGCCACAGCCAACAATCCCCATCGCATTGCCATTGTGTGTAGCTAATGAGTCCCCTGTAATGTAGAGCAGTTCGCTTCATTATTTAAAAATGTAGGGAAAATGTTCAACTGTGGCAGTGTCACAAGCTCTGCAAGCTGTAATCAGTGTTAGCAAAATGCCACATTCTTTGCATCCAGAAGAGAAGCCCCAAAACCCAACATGGGCTGTTTATCTGCCCAGCTCCCATGGATTTAGTAAGTCTCCCACTCACTGCTTTTCAATGTGATGATAAACCACTGCAGGAGTGACGATACAAGAAAATGATGTCCTTTGCCAAAGCTGTCAGGAGGAGTTACTGAGTGAAAAGCAACATGCTTATTTTTATACTGTATTCCTGACTAAATTCTATGAATGAATTTGAATCATGGCCCAAATATTACCTTGAGCAAGCACTGTCTTCTGTGTTGTAAATCAAACCGAGTATAAAAATTCAAGACTCCTTGAGAACACTGTAATGCACTCATGGCAGGATAGAGCAGCAGTACAGCAGGTACTGTTCTATATAATAAATATCTTCTGGTACCAGTAAGGAAGTGAATACTGAGGTGAATTAAACAAAATTGTCTCTATTGAAAGTTGCAGATAACGTGAAACAGTTATCAGTGCCATCCTTTTTAAGGCTGTGCATGGAAACACTTATGAAACACAAGGGGAATAACTAACACAAGGGGAATAACTATTTCCTACAGACCTTTCAATTATTATGACAGCGAATAGAGTATTAAAATAATATAGGGGAAATCAACAAGAGTTGAAGAAGATACAAAAACAAAAGCATTTATCAGTGTTTATCCCTTCCAATTGCTTATCATTACTGTTTCCATCTAATGTGTTAACAATTATCTGAGGGTATCTGAGAGTCATGCTCATGACGTTTTGATAAATTGTTAATTTCCATAGTAATGTGCTTCATTTTTCTTCCTCTATTACAGAATTGGCTCTGACGGTCTCTGGAGGAACTTGAGAAGTGTGAAGGTTGGAAATGAATCAGATATGCATCAGCCACATTTCATGCTCTTGTCCTGAGAGTAAAGCAGTCATGGACTGGGCTCCTGGTTCCAGAATGACAGGTAATACATGAAGTTAAATCACATCAGTGTAGTAAGGTTGCATGAGAGTAAAAAGTCAAGAACCTTGCCTGAGATCTCTGATGTATTTCCCGGAAATGCCAAAAACTTTAGCTGGGCTATGATTTTATTTTTTTAACAGGAAGTTAAAATGTAATTTCTGTCCCTTTGCTGCATTGTATTTTTTCACAGTCATAAAAGCGAGTGAGCAAAGACTGTAAATACTGCTGTTTGATGGAGTTGGGCAGTCAAGCTCTAGCAGCAATATTGTCTCTTTCCTCATGTCAATCTTTGCTGCTGTCAAAATAGTAAGCTGCACATTTAAATCATTCTGGATCATACTGATGTTCTATAGGCTCAAGCCCTTGGAGAGACAAAGTGAAGAGTTCTTGTTTGTAGTAAACTCTGCAGCTAAACTTTCTCTGCTGAGTTCATCTGTATCCTTACTGCTGTTGTCTGAGAAAACTGAACTGCTTGTTGTGTGATTTGTTTTTACCCTTTTGTGACACAAATGAGTTCACTGCTGTGTGTCTTAGGCAAGCACAACGCTTCAGTTTGTAATATAAGGTCAAATGGGCAAGAGGATTGGTGAAAATGAGCAGAATAAGAGCTGCTATTCAGTACTAGCGTTTAGTTTCAGAGGAATACACAGATCATGTTCACCATTTCTTTCTAGTGAGTGCTTCAAATATGCAGTGGAGACATCTTGGGAATACTTATTTGCTCAGTGCAAACTTTGCACCATCAGTGAGAAGTGTGAATACTGGAAAATATGGCTCAAAGCCAGAGAAAGCAAACTCCATGAATCTCCTCCAGAAGCCATGTCAGACTCCCCTAGTTCCTCGACTGAAGGTGGTTTTTGTTTTCAGATGTGTTACCTTTTACAGTGGCAAATTCGTAGCAATAAAACAAAACTGACCCAGTCAGTAGGAATATCCTTTTGTAAGGATTATGTTAGATTCTTGCATGACTTGATGTATGGTCAGTTAAGTTGTGAATATCAGAGTCCATCTCATTTGGTAGAGGAAGATGTGATTTACCCATTGTTCTTAATCACTGCTCATAACCACTGTGTTTTGTGTTGTCCTACATTCATAATTTCTTGGAAGTGGCAACCTAGTTGTGGTTGGAATTTCTTGTCCTAGGACAGACTCTTCACAGCCAGTTGAGGCAGCACTATACTGCCTGAAGCGGATGTACTGCCACATTGCAGACAATGAACGTAAGAGATTGGGCAGCAGACAATTTGGTCAGCTCTTGCTTCCTATTTGCTGGAAAGTCTCGGGTCTGTGTGCAGATCCTAGGACTCATGCAGTTTGTCTTTTGTAACCAATTGATTCAGGGTGTTCTTGGATATATAAGAATACATATGTTTAGATATTCTTCCCTATAATGTATAAGAATAATAATGAGACTTAAGAGTGATGTTAGATTGATTGTTCCTCTGACTTTAGTCTTCTAGGAAGACTAGTTGCATGCTGTGCAGGAAAGTCAGAGTTGCAGCCCTTATGGGTCGCGCATATGCTCAAATTCAGTTACAGTTGAGTTTTATTTCAGAAGCTATTCTGCTATTTCATCTGACTCACTGAGAACCTCTGCTCATGTGAGTGGTTAGTAGAAGGGAGGTGACCTTTAAGCCTTTCTGGTGCTTGAAGGAATAATTACCAAGATTTCTGTTTATTTAAAATTCTGGACCGTAGTGCCCATGATGTTTCTCTGGCTTTTTTGATCTGTTGGCCTAAGGTGGAAGGAGAACGAACTATTCTGGATTAATCCTATGCAACGTTATGTTTTTGTGTCTTCAAATTGGCTAGATATAGGGCTGTACCATTTTATTCAGAAGCTGTTATAAATTACAAATTTCACATTTTGTTCTCCAGGCCAAACATTTTCTATGGATTTGTCACCATTTCTGATTTATACCAATTTAACTGTGGACGGAAACTTGATTCTGATTTCAGCTTTTCCTTTGCAGAGGGGCTGCTGGAACTCTGTTTTTTCAGAGTTCTCAAATGTTCCATATCCAATCAGCTTACCTTCATGCATAGATAAAGAGCTCTTTACCTTTTCCATGCCCTGTTTTAGTGCTATCACATAAAATATTAAAACATCAGAGAACAGCAAAAACTGTTTTGCACATCATTTCCCTATCCATGATACTGCCTTGACTTTGCCTTCCTACAACTCTGACTGCAGGAAAAAAGAGGTCAAATCAGATGAAATAGGATTGCATGTTCATGATGGTCTGACTGAAATGTCTTTATTTCAGAGGGTGTTTCAAGTGCTTATTAAAATCACTGAAATATCACTGTTTTTTCTAAATTTAAGATATATATATATATATAATTATATGAATTATGAGACCTAGGAAGGATTCTCAGCACCACAAAATTATTTTCTAACAGCTGAGCATGACATCATATTGTGTTGAGGGTTATTATAGGGCTTAATGCAGTGTTATTTTGGAGCTCCAAATCTCTGTGCTGGAGTGACAGGGTGACTCAGCAAGGATGCTGTCTGGAGCTCACTTTGGAAATGAAATCTGTGGTGAATGCTGGGATACGTAGTCTAGGCAGGAAGCTCTGACTCTGGGGAGAGTGCAAACCAGATTTTTTGTGTCACCTTTGAAAATAGTGGCTGTTGTTGGAAGAATTCAAAGTGAACTTCAAACTTGAGGTGTAAAAAAGATTTTTCAGAACAGGTTCATGTGACATGAAGACAATCACAGTATTTTCATCAGAGAAGAAAAGAAATAAGCCAACAAAATCAAATGCAACCATTAAGAAAATAAATCCAAACTTTGCTGCAAAAAAAGGTCAGTTTTGCAGAAATTGCAGTGAAACTTGGTAGTGGTGTGTTCAGAAAAGGTTCCTTTTCTGCAGCTTTTTCCTACAAGAAGATCCCCTAATTTATACTGTGCTGTCCTTGAGTTTGGTGATTAAAAAATGATGCCCTTTTTCTGCCTTTCTTTGGGAAGGTGAAGGAGCTTTGCCTACAAGGGAAGTGGGAAGCAGAGTCCATGTCTGAGAGGGATGTAGTATGCCAACTTTCAAAGCAGCAACCATTTCACTCCTCTAAAAGCTCCCTGGAGATATTTTGCCACATAAGCTTTATTCTGTGTGATCCCATTCAAGGTGTAATGGAAATATATAATTAATTAATAAGTAATCTTTTTCGAGTCTTGGGAATGAGGTTTCCTTCTCTGTACCTCATTGTTTAGTTCTTGCATCATTTTTATGCATGATGCTGTATCACCCAGGCACTCCTGTGAGGGAGTGGGGCTGTATGTTTCAAAGAGAAGGATCAGCCTCAGTAAGGGCAAGAGAGCCAGGCTGGGAGTTTAGTCACAGCTGGTTAGCTCCTGTTAAATAGATCTCTGACTATGGAGACAATGAGGAATTCTGTGGGAGCAAAAGCTCTTTCAGCTGTGCCTCGGTTCCTGCAGAGAGCAGGATTTAATGCTTTCAATGGGAAGGTCACTAACTATATTTCCCTAAGCGCATACATCAGCTGGTTTGGAAGATAACGCTTCACTAATTGTTAGCGATTGTCCTCCTTGCAGAACTAGCTGTTGTATAGAGCTCAGCTTGGTCTTCAGTTTTGTCTAATTAGTTCGTGTTCATTCTATGTCCTACTCACCAGTGTGTTAACCTACAGCACTGATTTATTAAAGTCATAATTGGTCACCATATTTATTTAACTACTAAGTTATTTTCCATAGTAAGTGAGTATACTTAGTATTGGCAGAAAATTTGTTAATCTAATTAAAAGTGACACACATCCGAGGCTTACAGTCTTAGTAGGAATGCATAATGGGTTAAGGAGTAAGGTCTTTTAAAGCATGTTATTAACCTTGATCACATTTGTTCCTACAGTGCAACCTCCTATTTATGAAATGGAAATATTAAAAACAAGCATACCCACAGTTCAGAGCTCCTAGTCCAGGCAAACTGCAACTACTTTTAACACAGATTAAAAAAAAATAATAATATTTTATGTCAATATATCCCATAGGCTGCCTATTCCTGCGTTTAATGTATAAGAACTGCATCTTCCCTCTCATTTCTCTTGGAGTGCTGCCACTTCCCTGAAGAAAGGTTATTTTTATTTATTACTGCTGAATACTTTCTATAGAGATATTTTGAATGTATGTAATCTGAACACTGGAACGTCATACAGTGAAAAAAGAAATATGAAGATGCTTAATTTTAGTTTGCAGATTGCACTTTAATTTGTGTGGTGAGTTTGCTCTTCTCAGAAGGAAAACGTTGGAAATCAGATGGCATGGTTCCTCAAGGCTTACCAGAATTGCAGTGCTCATTTTATTTTGTTGCAGTGCTGCAGCAGGAGCATGTTTTAAAGAGAAATTAGCCTAGACTTTTCATCAGAAGGCACCATCTAGTGTTAGGTATTCAAAGTTTGGCTGAAAATACAAACAAAAATGAAAAAAAAAATCAGAAATGAACTTTAAAATAATAAAAATATGACCGTGACTGAACAAGTTGCATTTGGCTCATGGGATTAGTATTGTATAAAGCTGTAGGTATGAAGTAACAGTTAACTCTAGGGTTGTCCCAGAATGTTTTGAATCGTGTCTCACCATTACGTGTTTTTGATGTCTACCACTTCAATATGGGCAGAAATCTTTCTCTGTGACCAAGGTTTAGGTGAGATGAAAACAAGCATTGGGGATTAGCTATAGAAAGGGGATATTTCCTTTCTTAAAGCTCATGTGGCTGTGGTCAGCACTGTGCAGAGTGGGGTATCTGGGATCTCTCCCCTGCCTCAGTGAGCATTTTGTACATTGCCTTGTGAAGCATTTCATGCAGAGTATAAGAGTTTCAGCGTTGTCTACTGAGAAAGAATTGTCATTGTGTTCCCTGTAACCCCTCTAGTCTCGGGGTCAGAGCAGCCTCGCTGATGTGGGTGAGGGCTCTTTGTCAGGATTAGGTAGTAGGGAAGGCAGGCAACTTTCTGCTGACAGAATCCTCCGATTGCATGAATGATTCTCAAAGCTGCAAAGAGCTTACTCCTCTCTCTTAACTCACTAGAAGCTCTGTAATATTTCTTGATGAATTATGAATATATAAAGCATGTATTGGTGGCTGGTGTAAGGAAAGGTCTTAAACACCCAGCAGCAAACATGTCTGAGTTATTTCCTTTGAGAAAATGACTGAACTATGTTTGAGTTTTAGCTGGAAGAAGGATGGAACGGTATTTAATTTGCCTGATGTGTTTTGAATCTATAATGTTTAATATATAGCAGAATTTTAATTTTCAGGCTGTGGGGACCAAAAAGATATAGCAGCAATGATAAAGAATCTAATCTAAAACTCATTGGGAGTCTAGGAAACATTTTCAGCAACTGCTAGAAATTTGGCTCTGTCCAAAATTAATCTGTTTGATTAAGTAAAGTAAACCATGTTCTGAAGAAATCAAAGGCACGTAAATAAAACACTGGCAAGTAGCTAGGGGAGCCGTAGCAGAATTCCTCAGAGAATTTATATCTTTTCAAGTTGAAATGAAGTCTGAAGTTTTAGAGAACCAGAGAACTATTTTTCATATGTGGTGAGATTTTGGCTCTAGAGAGAAAGGATGGAATAAAATGACAAATGTTCTGTGGAATCCCAACAAAGTAGAAGAACAAAAGAGAACTGAAAAGAAATGAAATACAATGGTTTGAGAACCAGAGACAGGAGAGATGTAGAAAGCTTTTGAAATGTGGAGAAAAGTCTGTAGAGCGACTAAAGTTTGTGATTTAATGATAACAGTGAAATTTAGATTTATTGGAGACACTGGTGGTGGGTTGGTCATTATTTTTCACTTCGCTGTGACAACTATTGCTTTAGAATCACAGAGTTTAGAGTTGTAAAATGCATCGAGTGTGTAACAAACTGGTTGAAAAAACACATAAAAACAAGCTGTATTGTCTTAGACCAAAACAAAATGAAACCATAGCGTTAAAAAGTAATGTTTCCATTTTATTTGGCTTGTTTGTTTGACTGAGATGTTATCTTTTAGGGAAGAGGAGAAAATGGAGTAATGTTCTTTCCCATAAAGTTTTGGGTTTTTTTAATCCAGATATGGGCATCTGCTAACTAATCCATACTTTATTGAGCTGAAAGATTCATTAACTGCCTCCGCCTTGGAGAAGTTCCTGAAACATTAAACTTGAACAGTGCAACATTAGCATGTTTTCAATCTTCGTGAGTTAAGCCTTGATCTTCCAATTTCACAGCAGCTTCCTTAGCTCTCCTGCTCTGTAAGTCAAGAGGTTACATCACAATCATAGATGTCTTTTTAACTTATAGTATGTTTCCATCATAGTTAAAAGACCTTAAAACGTATGAGCTTCCAACACATGAACTCAGAAGATACACGGAATACCTGTTATAAAA
Source organism: Callipepla squamata (assembly GCA_002218305.1). Classification (NCBI taxonomy): domain Eukaryota; kingdom Metazoa; phylum Chordata; class Aves; order Galliformes; family Odontophoridae; genus Callipepla; species Callipepla squamata. Next base: position 21,516 of record MCFN01001328.1, read on the forward strand.
CTGTCATTATGTTTAAGACAATTTCATGATTTTTGTTACTGTATGTATGTTCTTGGAATATTGGGATTATTTAATATGTGCAGGGGAAGAAGAATTGCAGCATGCTTTCTGCTTGCCTGGAAGCTCTATTCTTGCAGCTGAATTTTATATATATAAATGTGCACACATACATATTACTGATGTACTAGCTATATATACACAGTAGATGTATCTATCACTAGATAATTTCCTATTATCAGTGTTCTTTGATATCTTTATCTACAAAATTTACCAAGAAAAATTCAACACTGAATGTAAAATTTAAGAATAACGACAGTAAATATGGTTTATAGTTAAATTTTTCGGTACTCATAGAAAGAGACCATGGACCTACGGATGCTCTGTAGCCCAGATTGAAAACTGCAGGTTTAAATATATGTGGTTACATAATATGAACACCAGGTGGCAATAGAAGGACGTTGGAAACATTTCCCTTTGCGTGCTGTTCTGCTTTTGATTCTGTGTGCTGGGAAAGCAAAGGGCAATAAAACTTTATCTAAAAATGTAGATTAGCAGGAATAGATATTCCAGCCAGTGAAGCACGATTTCCTATTGAGGAAGGCTCAGGATTTCATGGATAGTAAGTGTTGAGAAGTGTTGAATTAGAAATTGTCTCAGCTGTCTGTTTAAACTCGAAGATGCAAAAATTAAAATTTGAAATGCATTAGTAGCTCTATTAATATTAGTGAGAGACTGCAGACTTCTCTTGTTAGACATAGTGTCAGGAAAAAATGACACAACAGTATTGGTCTGCCCTGTTCATGGGCGTACTGGAAGAGATGTGTAATCTGGCACTGCCCAGACTGCACAAAGTAAATGACACAGGCTGTATGTGAGTCACTCTGAAAATAATGCCTCCTATTTATTTCCATGAGAACTACAACAAATATAAAGAGCACGGTAACACTGTTTGATAGAGCAAATTCTCAGCTACGTGAAGGAATTCAATTCCACCCCTTTGCTTAATCCATATTTCCACCCATTTTGTCAGACTGTCCCTCTGCTGCCATCTGTTGCACAGGAATAAAATGTGATGGAATATTGCTGGGGGGATTCGTCCTCTACTTTCATACCACCATCTACCTGTGGCATTTTAAGCCAAAATAATAAAATAAGTGTTATTTTTCACAGCAGATCTCAAGCAATTGCATCTGATCAGCTGTGGAAGCAGCAGATGTTAGCCTTGAAGTATCACTGATGTCACTAGGGTATTTCTGTTGATTGGCTTCATCTCACAGGGTTCTGCTGCATAGCTTGCATGACATTTGTTTTGTGCTTGGGGAACTGGGTGGCCCTAGCAGCTATCTGAAAGGACTCGATTCATCTTCAGTAAACAAGATGCTTTCTGTCAAAGTTTGGAAAAGACAAAGTGGTGCTTGCTCAGTTATTCTCAACACCCAGTTGAAAAACATTTTCTCATTCAATGCTGTTGTTTTTATTTCATGTTGCAAGAGATACTTCCTGCTTGCGTTAAAGAGCTGCAGAAGGGGTTGACAGCCTCATTTAATTTTTGCTGCAGCTGAAACAGTTCCACTCCCACAGTTCCCAATTTCAAGCTGAAAGAGAAAAAATGTGTTTTTCTGTGCATCAGAATGCATTGTGGCTGCAGATTTTAATTGGAGTAAACACTGGCCTGTAATTGTATTCAGTATTGAAAAAGTAATCAGATAGCTCCAAAGAACTAAAAGTTTATAATAAAGTTTATATTTATTATTGTAAAGAATTTTGACCATGAATTAATAGATTTGGCAGGTGCAGTCATTCACTGATGCATGTGTCTGAATGCATAGAAATGTACTAGTATGCACCTTGATGTGGGGAGTACTGGTATATTAATAGCAAACATGAAAAGGTCTTCAAGGTGTTCATATAAAACTTGTAGCAATGCTTAATTGGGAGCATCTTTTCAAAGAAGACATCTGGAGGCAGTAGAAAGATACCTTGAATATAGAGCGGTATTTAAGGTCTCTGTTTTGCTCAGCAGATGGCAGACAAAGCTGTGTGAGTAAGCCGGAGTTGCAGTGCCTAGTAACACATTTTGTTACATTTGGAAGACCTTGACAGAGGTCTGAAAGCTCATTTGATGGCACTGAGGCTAGGTGGTATACTCCTTAAGGTACAATAGAGAAGACATTTTTCAACAGCAAGAAACTAGGCAAGTTCTGAATTTAGCCTCTGGTTCATGTACATCATTCTCTCTTGTGCAGAAAACTCTCTGGACTAACCTCAAGCTGTAGGGACTTGAATCTCTCTTATAGTTGGTGTACTGCTTCATAACCGTGTAGTGAAAGTGAAATTCTTTTACTTTATTTCCACTGTATTAAATGTTATATTTGAATAGAGGATGGAAACAGCTGACTTCTGATCTCCAATGAGCCTCTCCTTTTTGGTAATTTATTTTTCATGTTAAACAGTCACTGTTAGTGCACGAAGAATGAGAAGAGCCAGAGGAAGCAAACCTTTATCTTTTTGTAAAAAATCAAGTGCTTCTTGACATCTCCGCACAGAGACTTATTACATTCACTCTTTATTTTTTCCACTTGTCTGTAATGGAATTGACACTGAAGCACTTAGGGGCTGAATAGGGAGAAGAAGGAAAACTCTGTTCAACTCTTTACTTTCATTTTGATTTGTTTTTACTTCTTTGACACTGTTTTTACTTCTCCTAGCACAAGCAAAGCTGGGTCTGCTAATTGATTATTTCAAAGGTTTGATACTTTCTGAACCCATTGTTATTAGATGGATCTGTTATCCTTGTGGCAGAGAAATGCATGCTCTAAATTGCTGGTAACCTTTATTAAATGTGATCAACTGTCTTCAATTTGAAAAGCAGTAGAGCTACCCATGGAATGATCCCGTAATAATGGAAAAAAGGAAATGATGAGATCATTCTATGGCTAGTGCTACTGTTTGAACAAGTAGAAAACTTGTGCAGCTGTTCAGGAGACTTCATTTAACATTAAAATAAGGTTAGTCTTCTCTTTTGTAAAAAACAAAAACAACAACAAAAAAGAAACAATACTAATTAAAAAATGAAGAAGGCTAATCTCTTCATGTTCTACTCAACAGCTTCCCCAATTCAAGATTCTCACCACTTCCTTTTGTTATCTTCCCTTATTGTCACTGTATATTGATAGACTGAATAGCAAGGGTTATTTTACCTCTATTTTTATTCTCTCTTATTCTGAGTTCTGCATTAATGTGTCCGCAGCTCTGGGTAACCTCATGGACCTGCTAGATGATATGAAAGGGCAATGGAGTCATAGCATCTGAGAAAATTCAATATAAAACCTAACAAAAAGGAACAGAGGTGGACAAATAATAATTTAATGTCACATTTTTACATGCAGTATTCTTTCAGATCGATGTTCTCTTTGGTCTGCTTTTGAGATTCTTTGACCTCTGTTGGATCAATAGCCTGATAGAGGTATGTACAAGCTAACGCATCTACAAAAGCAAGCTAACCCAAATGCTCCAGACCACAGCAGACTCAGCAATAATGTTCTTGCCTTTAACATTTGAATTTGCAAGATACTTTTTCTCATTTAGAAGATTGCATTGGCATTATTCTGGCAATTTGAAGATCTGAAAAGCTTTTGTAAGCATTTGTTGATCCAGTCATGGTCATCATCAGTACTAGGCATTGCTTCCATTTTATAGATGGTGGTCCAGAGACGTGATTTAAGACTTTTCCTAAGGCTGTGTTATTAATTGCAAAGCCCTGCCAGAACATTATACACCTAATGCTAGTAGCTTTCTATTTATATAATAGCTGCCCATTTCTCACAGTCTCCTATTTTAAGCACTTCCAGGGGTATCAGTAGGTTGGCATTATGATTAAGAAGATAAAGTACAGGAAAAAAAAATCAGTTTGCAACATTTACTTATTTTTCTCTGCCATATTGTCCTGTATTTGTTGTAAAAAGTCTTTATTTTGTAACAACTGAACCCCAGATCATAATGAATCATAGGATTTCTAAACCATGTCAGCAGGAGTGAATGGTTCACTCAGCCTTGTCAGTTCTTTGCGTAATTGATACCTAAAAGAACGTGTGTAAAATTATATAAACATGTAAGATTTATTTCAGTTAGTCTTCGATGAAAAGAAGAATAATAAAAGAAGTATGTGTTTTCTCGAACTCCTTGAAGAGAGCATAATTGCTGCTTATCTGAAGCAGCACAATTTACCAAATAGGGGAAGAGAGATTAACCTTTTGACATCTGGAAAATCTTCAGATTTTTCCTCAGTGTTTCTCATGCTGAGACTTGTATTTGCATTTAGAATATGTTAGTTAACAATTCAGGATTTTAATACTCAAACGTGTTTATATATACAATATCACTGTGGTGTCTTTGCTGTGAAAAAATGCATATAACATTTCTTCAAGTAGCCACTTTGACCAGTGGCTTAGACAGCCTCACCTTGGTCAAGGCAGGAGTATCAGCGGGGAAAAAAAGAAGCCTTTCTATTGCTGACCAGGAAGATGAATTGTGGTGAAAGCTATGAATTTAGGTTATACTGCTAACATAGGAAATCCGAGCAGAGGAGGGCAGGCAGGTACCTGTCAGTGGGACTTGAGGTGTTCATTAACTCCATGGCAAGGTGGATATGTTAAAACCTGGAACAGAGCCTTATAAGGGATGTCCCCTTAAGAAGTACGGCCCAGTGTCTCTCATGCGAGGAGGGAATGATGGAGATGTACCCTTTGATACTCAGCAGTGCCTGAAGTATCGCTATGAAATACAGCTTGATGTTAGCTCTGCATTTCAGGTACTCACTTTGAATTTTCTGCTAGAGGGGAAAAGTCATAGCAGATATTCCTTCCGGAATTGTGTGTTCCTCTTTTTAGCCTGTTTTCATGTCTTAGCATGGCAAGGAGTTCCAATAGTGCAGTTCTTTGAAAATCAGCCATTTAGTGCTCTTTTTTTAATGCCCCCAGGGTGTTAGTCATAAACACACTAGTTTTCCAATAATAAGTCTGAGATTCTTTATGCATTTCTGCCAAACTTGGTTAAAAATAGATGATATTTAGAGCATCAGACAGGTAAATAGCTATAATTACCAACTGGAACAGATCAAAAATGCCTTGAAGGGATATTCGTGCATATGTTTGCATTAAAATCTGAAGGCGTTTGAATTATTCATGATCAGTGTCATAGAAATACATGGAGTGTGTGTGTATATATTCGCTGTATTAAGGTGAATAACATAAATACTTTTGAATGAAGCTGGAAGGTCTACTCTAGCTACTGTGACTTGCATGTTTTGAGAACTCAACCCTTCCATGAGCTTAGTGTTCTGTTATCTAGTTTGGGAACTATATGGCATTTTGTAAGGAAATAACACGTTATTCCAGTTCTTGGTCAGGCATTCTTTATGAAGAATGTTACATTTCTGACAACTGAGCAACACTGCTGGCTGTTGGGTGTTATTAATTCAATGAACATTCTCATTTTCTTATGCATGATCAGTGACATCACACCATACATAACAGTCAGAACAATATAACACCTTTGCAGTTTTCATTAGTGAAATTTTTACTAAGTTAGGTGGGTTTTGTTGTTGTTGTTTGTTTTTAGTGGAGGTTTTTTGTTTGTTTAATATTTGTTTACTTGGTTTTGTTTTGACCAGGACTACTGTGGAGGAGAGGAAAAAATCCCATAATAAATTCTATATTTTGTAGCCAATGACTTCTGTGTGTATCAAAAGATTAATTGTGCAGTTGGAAGAAAAGCAAATGGAAAGAAACAATGAAAAATCTATATTACGGATAGTCAGGTTAATGTATCCTGGAGCTAAATTTCCAATGCAAAACCAATACTGTACATTTATAGCACCTAAGAGTAATGCATGTGCCAGAGAAAATTATATTGCAATATGCCTTGATCGCTATCTGCTTGATTTTAATTAATTTTCTTAATCGGAGAACAATGCATTTTCTAATTACACATGAAAACACCACTAGCTATTGCAGGGTCTTTATCTACTGCACAAACTCTCTCAGTAGACCCACTGCCTGCCTAATTTATACAGAGCTCGTTTCAGTGAGCACGAGCTGTTTGGCAGACTCTTGACAATTACTCAAAATAATCACATGTGAAGGAACATTCTAAACTTGTAATTTAGATGCAATAAAATTCTAACTGTGAATAACTCAGCTCATACAGATACCAGGGTGAAATGTCCACTAGAAATGTAATTAGAAAGCAATACAGTTGAAGCTAGAATCAAATTGCAAGTGAAATGTAACATCTGAATGAATGCTTTGGAGATAATAGCTGTGACCACAAGAATGGAAATTAGTTGCCTTACTTTAGACCGAAAAGGTAGTGTAATACAAAATTAACACAGCAGGTGCATAATCAAATATTTAAGTCACACAATCAAAACATCAATCCCAGGGGACAAATTTATTCTGGTTGTAGCTCTATTGGGATCTAACTTAGTTACAGCCAAAATAAAATTGGCTCACTGATTTAAACTAGAATTTCTTAACATTAATGTCCCTCTTTTCTACAGCCTAATAGAATAAATCCATCAACGTTTGTCTATCTTGCAGCTTAATCTTTTCTTGGATATAGTCCATCACAGTTCAGCGAGGTACTGGTTCTTAGATTTCTATTTCTCTGGCTGAGGTTTGAGAGTCCTAAATAAGAGAAGGAGGCTTAGTTCTTATCTGAGTTATCACCTGCCTCCCTTTTGCAAGATTAATTCTATGCCAGCTATTTGCCTTTTTATAAAATGGGATCCCATTTAGCTTTATTACTTGAACCTGTCTTCAAGGGCAAACTGTAAAAAATGGACAGTTCCCAGGCTGGGAAGAGGAGGTAGTGGTTCAAAGACAAAGAACAGTAAGGATTTCTTCTTCACCTTGGAGGAACATACTTTGCAACACTGCAGGAAAATGCTCCCCTTATGAACATGTACCATCTAGTTATTCTGATGCATTTTCTATATTGTATTTGAGATCGAATTTGTAAGAGACATGTTTCTAGACTTCTGAATTCTATAGATAGTAATGTCTGATTTAAATTGCTGTACCCAATTTTGGCTTTATAAGGGAGATAAAATGTTTTGCCATGTATGTTAGCATTTCCCAACACAGAAATTTCAGTCAACATAAATATCTTACTTGAATATGCAAAGATGAAAGGAAGCTACTGATTTCTATTTCTGAGAAGACAGTTGTTTGTTAATTAACATGCAATAACTTTAATTAGGTGTATAATAGTGCATCTAGTAGTAGTGTTAATAAACATCATTAAAACCAGATAGATCAGCAGCCATGTTTTTCAGTTTCTTAGCTGTGTAATAGATTAATCTGAAATGTGGCATCCCTAAAGTTGTTATATCAATCATTAATTGGTAATCACCTTAGGAACTTCAGCATAAGTCCTTTTTAGAGGCAGGGTGGGTTTACTTCATACTTCTGCTGGTTACAAGTTGCCTAGTATCACTTTGACTGTTATGCTACAGCTGCATAGAAAAGTATAGCCAGGTTTCTCTTTGTGGCTGCTTGCAAAGGATGTACTTAAGGCTTATGGATGAATAATCACATCTTTTTATGGTATTTTCATTTTATTTTATTATTATTTTTTTGTTTTTAGTTAGTGACTAGAAATGCCAGGTTCCCCGGCAGCTGTTGCCAATGCTCCTTATTCTCATTCCATAAATGTTCTATTTTATTTCTATTGTGTAAATACTGGTGACATAATTTTATAAAGAGTGAGACCTGTTTCCAAATCAGAAATATTTCTAATGATCAAGCAGCAAAAACTGTTTTATGTACTCTTTCTGTTTCTGAAGTACAGAAACAACTCAGGAGTATGTATTACCCTAGTTTTAATCATGTGTCTTGTGAACTGGGGAGATACTCAAACTCTCTCTTCTCTGCTGACTGTAAAGACTTCAGTCCAAACGTGTTACATGCAAGTTTCAGGAAGGCTTTACTGGGACTCTGTTAGCTGACTTAAATGTTCATTAGAAAATACCGTGCTTCATTTGACTTCTACTGTTAAAAAATTCCAAATAGTTGATAACGTTTAAACAAAGATTTTAAATATACAAGAAATGGACTTCCTTTATTCTTCCAGTATAACCTCAGTGAGTCCAACTCCTCCGCATGGAGCACAGCTCCATGGACATTTCCCTGTTGCACTTTTCCTGTCCTGTCTGTGCACGTACTTTCAGATTCATAGCTTCTGTTCCAGCGTGCGAAGGTGGCAGTACTGCCTCCCACCTTGCCTGTGCGTTGCTGCTCTCCCGGTGGGCAAAGAGTGAGTGCTGAGGTTTGCCAGGTCTGTCGTGGGAGAGTCTCAAAGCTCTGTTACTCTGTCTCCCTTATGTGCTCTGCTGCATTGATGCTATAGATTATACATGTAGCAACAGTAAGTTTTTAACCTATTGAGCCTCCCTAGACAACATTCCTTAGGAAAGTAATTCCTGCTCACTACTACAGAAGTGCTAAGCTTGAATACCCGCATCAGGAAAAAACATTATCTTAGAAGGTAGGTGAAACACAGGCCATGATCAGACATCTTAAATGTTTTATCAGTGTGTTGCAAAGGTTTATTTCATAAACCTTTCAAAATCAAAGTATCCCATACCAAACTATAAACAAAACTGGAGCAGGAGGTGATGCTCTTTATACACTTAGCCTTTTTAACTGCATTTCTATAGCAATACTCTTCTGAAAGTTCGGAATAATTGAATTTAAGGGAAAAGAAGTGTGTTTAAGATGGTTTAAGATTGCAAGCTGGATGTAAGTTGATATTATCTCTGCTTCCAGTCTACTAATTTTCATAATTTGAAATGTTGCTAATGACCACACACACTGTACCTGACAAACTGGTCAAGATCTTGCTATGTATAAATACACAGACTGACTGGACACTTCTCTTGATCTTAAGACAGCACGATCCATGTGATGTGTATTGTGCTTCAGTTTCTTCCCAGAAAAAGGGCACAGGTGTGCTTGGGATTCTAATGCAATGTCACATCAGGGAAATAATTTATTTAACATCTGTACCAATGATTAAATCTCTGTGAGAACGTTTGGAGATAGTTTTTTTTCCCATAAGATCTATTTTATAATGTTTGATGAAATATATAATTTACTTACTTTCAAGTAGCTATTGTCTTGATGCTTTTTTGTCAGGATCCTGCTGCTTTTTTTCTAACATCTTGCAAGAAGACAGTTAAGTGGTACTATGGGAGGAGTAAAATTATAGCTAAATATCTCTTTTTTTTTTTTTTTTTTTTTTATGTGTGTGTGCATATAAAGCCTTCTGGTTGTGTGGCAGTATTGCAGACATACCAGTGCAACTTCAGGAGAACTGATCTTCTGAGATTTAAACTGAAGATTATTACTACAGAGTGGCTGTATTTGAAATGGAATAACTCTAAATCATTTCCTAGCAGATTTTAAGAGTGGTTTTGCAATGTTCAGAACACTGTCTATTCATTTTTTTTTCTCTGATAGTGCCTTGGGTTTTGTTTCTAAGGTCAGTGCCTTTCAAAGATTTGCTGCCAAACTATTAAACTTTCTGACTCATTTCTCTCTGAAGGAATAAAAGATAAAATTCAAGGGTAGACTTTAGAAAGGCTAAATTTCCAGAGAGCAAAGAGTAATGATGAATTGCCTGTAAAATGACACTTGTACTCTTACACCCTTCCCTCAGCAATTTCACTCAACTGTCTGGAGGTTACTTCAGTTCCCTGAAACTATCCAAATATCAAAAAAAGCCTGGAGGTGTATGATATTTCATGTCAACAGCAGAAGAAAATGGATTGACATGATTAGCTGCATTTTATATCCAGCAAGTTTGCCAGGAAGTTTCAGAATGTTATTAATAATTAATTAATTTTTTTTCTTGAAAGTATGGGAGGGGAATAATCTGTTTAGGGTTGATTTGCAGGAACATATAGGCAGTAAATCCTCTTTTAGCTGCCAGTATTTAGATATCACTAGCGTTCACAAAAAACTCTACTCAGCTCTAGACTGACTATGGAGGCAGCTCTCACAGGGAAGGACCTATAAATATTATTCCACTGAATATGTGTGTAATTAATTGATGACACTGCCATAGTCCGTACCTCCTGAGACCTGGCAGAGTTCAATAAGAGTTATGTCTGTATCCAGAGGCTTTTCGTATTGGTGGTACAATTTCCACCTCATCCACAGTAACTCATCTCTCATCTGGAAGACAGATGCCTGTTCTTTTGAAGTGGTGATTTACATGCAGATCTTCCATTTCTCATGACAGTTTCTAAGGTCTGATGCAGACAGTGTTCTAGAAATAATCCCATTTCTCTGCCCTTCCCCTTGTTCCAGTTTATGTACAAATTTAAACATTCCTTACAGCAAGTTTCCAGCCAAAGTAATTACTGAAACTTAGAGTTGCTCTCACTTTGCCATTGGCCCAAAACGTGCTTAGGAAAGACAGATAAAAGCTGTATAATCAGAGTGGGATAAACCATTTGCCTCTCTGCTTTTGACAAAGAAATACAGAAATGCAAATAATGATTTAGTGTTCAACTTCTACTGAGCCAATTTTGTTGAGACTTGGGTTTAAGGGCTTACTGTATTGGTAAGAGGAGGACAGATTACCCCCTAAAAGACGGTGTCAAAACACTGTCACTGCTTCTAATGAAGATCCTTACGAAGAGACTGAATGTGCAGAAGCTGCAGTACTGTGAAGGAGAAGGTGAGAATGTCCAACCTGAAAGTTAATGCTGTTGGTAAAATATTGTGTGTTAGTACTCCCTGATGTAAATTTAAGGCAAATATTAGGCTTAACATAGATCTCTAACTGTTCATGTTTGATTATGAAAAAAATGCATTTCCTATATGGGAGATGCAGATGGCAGTGTTGAATAGATTACTGAACGGTGTCTTTGCAGAAAAATTGACAATTTAGCTTGCTTCAAGTATATTCTAAAGCTGTGTGACTGTCTCTCTCATTATTTAACCAGGTCATTGACTACCTTAAATAATTAAGAGGGTAAAGCTTCTGCTAATGCTACAGAACAGCAAGGATTTTGCACCTTGTATAAATTGAGTGTGATTGAAGTGTTTGCCAGGCTGCATTTTGAATCTAGCTTTTTATTTAAGCTAAAAAGGTGTAGTTCTGTGGAATGTATTGAAATTATGCAGATTTCCTCCACTGAGAATTCATACTTTTAATTTCTTCCCAGAATGGTAACCTCTTTTAAACAGAATTATTTCATAATTAGTTATTACTCGATCTTAAAACCCTTGAAGGCACTGGGTAGCTTCCCAAATAATTAAAACAATGGGTTGCTAGTGCAGTCCTAGATGCTATGGACATGTGCAGTATCATTGGCTCTGAGGGTGGACTAGACTACATGTGAAAGTAATAGTCCATTTTTGTGATGGTCTCTTTCAGTAGCTGTGGCCACCAAGAATAAAAGCTGTTGTCAGTGCTGCACAGGACTTTGATGATTATACTGAGGTATGAATGAGGGAGCCTATTCTCTTCTGGATTTACGCATTGTAGCTGATTGCCTGTCATATTAAAGAAGCCCTGAGTTTTATTTTGTGTGGGTGGTGTCTAGCATGGAATATTTATAAGTCTTCTATGAAGTTGTTCAATTTCAGGGAAGCTGGCCAATGAATTTGTGAGCCTTGGGCGGACAAGTTTTCACACACATTTGGAAAGAGACTCAGTTTCCAAAGAACAAAAAGTTGTATGCACATGAAGAGGAATGTCTCAGTTATGAGATGGATCAGAGCTGAATCGTAGTTGGTGCAGTTGCATGGCTTTTGCTTTGTGTTAACTTTCAGAGCTATGTTTGGGTAAAGAACAGATGATCTTTAAAGCAAGCATCCCCATCTTACCTTCAGTTAGGTTAGGATTAACATCTCTATCATCACTAGGCAGAGATTCTCATTCTGTTCAAGCTCCTCCTCAGCTATTTTGTCTCCAAGTCACAAACGTGTAGACAAGAGACCAGGTAGACCAGACAAGAGGGAATGTCACGTTGTGATAACAACACATCTTTTCTAAGTACCTTTTTCAGTATAACTAAAATACCTGTCATTCATTTAAGATTTACAGCCCCTAATGTTCTCCCTTCTTTAAGAGCCCAGAGATCTTCAGTCTTTCCTCTTGAGAATATCTGGTGCCATGGTGTTCTCCTCTATCAGCGGCTTATTACTTAGTGCAGGAAAGATTGCCAATTTCTGGGATGGCATATTGATTCCAGAAAGAAGTTAGTGAGCAAAGGCAGGCATGAGTTTCCTAGGAAGAGGTCCACTGGGATTTTCAGTTAGTTCCAATGTATTTTCTACATTAAACAAAGCTGACTGACTGGAATTAAAAAAAAAAAAACAGGATTTTTTGCTTGTGTCCCAAATTGTTTTATGAATCTAGGGCTAAATCTCTTCAAGCTCACATAGATTTTGCAACTGTGCAGTTATTATATTTTCCATCTTTTCAAGTTAAAAATGAAATGGATATTAAAGCTCTTTTGGAATCAGATATATGATAGCCAGCCATAATTTCTGTGAAAGATCAGTGTTTGATTTTTCTAGAATCAAAAGCGTATTACTTAGGCTACATGTAAAATATTTTACGCAATATGGCTACCAAAGACTAACATCATTTTCTGTCATCTAACCTAGACTGTCTAGGTTTTCCTTCTAGCCCTGTTTTGACTAGAAGTAGTTCCCACAGTAAAACAGAGCTAGAGGCACAAGATTGCTGCTGAGAGTATATGGAATCTTTTATTTTTTTTCCCTATGGAATGTATCTTCAGTATATCATTCTCATGTTCCTTCACCGTAGGATGTTAAAGTCAGATCAGTTCTTTTGTGGCATCTTGGAATCTGCACTTAACACAAACTCTGAAGAGTTTTCTTTCCCAAGAAAGACTGTATTATTTCACCAGTTGTGTAAATGGGAAGTTGATGTCTGAAAACCTTAAGATCAAAAGTATGCATTTTTAATGTCAATAAAAAGAACACAGAACTGAACATGCCTGCTCCTTAGCGCTACAGAACAGTTCCCCTTGATTTCAGTTGCAGGTTCATTTATGGGCACAGCCCATTCTTGCTGAGATGGCAAAGAGTTTATCTACTGGATCTTCTGGGTATGTTTGAGTTGAGACTTCTTTTTTAATTAAAATTTATTCTAGTCAAATGGAAGTCATTTTTTGAAGGAAAAATAAGAAACATTTACCTTACACGAAGGTGTTACTTTTGTAGTGAGTTTGAATCCTTCCAAAGTTTCAGTATATTACAATATAAAATTGAAATAATTTAATAACTTTTTCAACATAAGCAATGCATTTCCTCCATTTTTGTCTTTGAAGTTGGCTGAGCCAATTATACTGAAGTATTCCCAAAGTAATACTTTTGAAATGGAGCCAAAATTTATCTGACAAGTTAATGCAGGAAAGTACTGTTCAACATTGAATGTAAACAACATCATTCACATGTTTCAGAAACGAGTCCAAGCAATTAGAAAAGAAAAACTACATCAGATAAAGGAAAGTATGTGTACTTCAAAAATGTCAAATCCTAAACTGCATGGATCAGAGGGTTTTCCCTGTGAAATCCACAGCTGAACTAGGAGTATGTTAATGCTAATGGAAGTACAAAACTCAAGCTTTTGTTCTTCATTTTGCTTCTCTCTCTCACTTCTCAGCCTATTATTCTTATCTGAAGCATCTGGGGAATTGTTCTGGTGTGTCTTATCCACAAATGAAGCCAAGAAAGAGCACATAATTCCCTCTCTTTGTCAGGAGATTGTGCTAAGTTCAGCATAATCACTTTGCACTTAAAAGGAGAGAACCAGGAAAATGAGAAAAGATGGTAGAGTTACAAAAATAAGCATTTGTTGTTTAGTTCTATTATATGAAAGGTGAACAGAAAGGACAAGAAAAGGATGAATGTTTTATGTTTACATGAGGCACTACTGGTAAAACATAAGCCTTTAGATTCTTTATCTGTGTCCTGTGGAGTACCTGATATCTGGGGAGTTTTGCACTGCAGATCAAAGTGCTGTGATTTCTGTGAGCAGTATTTTCCCAGATTAGGTTCTTGTTTTCCCTTATAATTGCATTTGTTGGATACCATAGTCATTAATGTGCTGTGACACCTGCAAATGCGATCACTTAAATTATCACAGTTACATAAAAAGTAGAGAGCTTTATTCATGTCTACAGAAAAGCTTCCTTACTCTTACGTTTTAAAATTGCAGTAAATATTCTTCAAGTTTCTTCATTGATTCTCCATCAGTGGAGTAGAAAAAACGACCTAATTACGTATGAGAATCTGACTTATAGAATCCCCTCAAATGCTCACAGCTAGGGAAATCACATTATGCAGAACAAGAAAATGCAGCCTAGTAAGGGTAATATTTTCTGTTTGTCTACATACTGATGATCTTTATGTCATTTTTATATCTAGATGACAAATTTTTCTCTCAAATCCTCAGAGATTAATTTTTTTTGGCTGATATTTTTTCCCTGAGGCACAGTAACAGGAAGAAATCTTTAGATTGCCTGTGAAAAATCAGTTAGTTCACAGGTCATTCTCTGTATAAGTGGGAGCTTGGCCGAGGGGAGGACACGCATGCAAGATAAGCTGACAAATGGGCAGATGAATCTGACAGGAATACACTTAGAAGTATTCTGGGAAAGATGCATATGTTCAAGGAGATACTCTGGAAACTGTGAGTGTGTACTGCTTCATTTATTCTCAGAAATTAAAATGGAGAAGATGAGCAGCTCAATATGATTATGGTTCATGATATGCTGGAGGACTTAAAATCACTTGTGACCGTGACCTTAACTGCTAATGAGTGAATGTTTCCCTTGGTTACCCCTGTGCTGCTCCACTGACTCCATGGTTCTGCTGTAGCCCAGTGAAGTGCAAGTGAAATAAAGTGCTTAACATTCATTGCCGTAACTGAAATGTTGATCACAAAGTGACTGTTTTTGGAGGAAATTTATAAGAAACAAATACTTAGGTTTTGGATTGTTTTGTAGTCTACTTTTCTTTTTCTTTTTAAACTAAAGAGTTGATTTAGATTAGGTACAGTGCCGAAGTTCTTTACAATAAGGATGGTGAGGCACTGACACAGGCTGCCCAGAGAAGCCCTATCCCCAGAAATAGTCAGAGCCAGGCTGGTTGGAGCTTTAGGCAATCTGTCTGGTGGAACATGTCCCTGCCCAGGGCAGGGGGTTGGAGCTGGGTGGTCTTTAACATCCCATCTAGTCTAATCTATTCTATGATTCTGTTAATCCTTCTGTGAAGCTAGCAAATGTAGGCTGGATCTTACAAAATTCATTTGTGAACTAAAATTGATCTGTTTTGTTCCATTCTCAAAAGATTCAAATGAGAAGATGCAGATACAGCTTTGTTCTTTGCATTCATGCATCTGAAGCATGTGTATTCTGAAGCCCACTGACATCGTATTTTCACTATGAGTTAAGAGCCCCCGAAGCTTTTGTTGCTGAATTTAAATATATTAAGCCGAGGCTCTGACAGATTTCTCCGTTAATACGGCTTTATGAATTGTAGCTGTACAGTGTCCTGTTTAGTCTTCATTTCTTTCAAGAAGCCCTTATTAAAGTTCTTGCCACTTATATGAATAGGAATGAAGAACTTCTAAGATTGGCATCTTTTAAATAATGCGTTTCTCCTTGCGTCTTTTATGCCTGACACTCGCTAGTTTTTTCACCTTCTGTGTATTTTGATTCGCTAAGAGTCACTCTCCTCACCTGAGGTTAAAGACATTTGTGAACCTTCTGTCTTAAACTGCTCCAATGAATTCTCAAAGAATAAGCACTGCAGTATCAATGAGTTATCAGCTCTTTGAGAGGAATAATAGTTTGGGGCAGCTAAATCAAGGCATACACGTAAGAAGTATCTGTTTTAATTGTATAATTATAATAATTCACAGTTATTTTCATGGAATTGTTAGTATGTTCTGAGACATCCTGTGAGACTGACAGGGGGATCCTAAATTCTTCCGCACAGATTACACAGCTGAATTCATCCCATAGACGTAGCTGATGCTGTTTCACGTTGCTGCTTGGTCTCTGCAGTATGAATAAAATGGTTTCTAGTGCTAAGTATCTAAAAGTCTTGGTCCATGTTTGCTGTTAGCTGTAACCATTGTAGCAGAAATAAGGTGTTGTAGGAAGTTAGCAGGTAACAAGGTAGTAATGAGACCATCATATTTAATTAGTTAGGAATTAGTATTTTGAGTGAAAATCTGCTCCTGGCTCTGGAAGCAGCCACTCCAGAGCTGAACTGAAGCACAGCAGTACTCAGGAGCTGCTGTTCCTCTTTGCTGTTATTCTGATAAAAGAGGAGCTTGGATTCCAATATTGCCACTTTGGCACTTTTAACAAAACAAACTTGGCACAAAGAACATGGCACACTGAGAGGAGCTTGTTGTACAATGCCTTTTACACAGTTGGTGTTGTGGCTGATAAGAGACTCACTTGTTGAGTTAATGCACTGTGCACCTACCCTGGATTACTGCTCAGTCCATTTGATCTGATACAACCCCTTATCAGATAATTCCCCACTGAATCTAGTGTATTTCCTGCCCACTCCTGTCTTTAATATAATTAATCAAAGGTGCTTACTGTTAAATTTATCATGATTGAATCAAATGGTTTATTGGTCAGTGTAATTATTTGTAAGATGTTTAATTTATAAAGTAAAACACTCCTGTTTGTGACACCCTGGCTGATCCCATTTGATGTGAATGCCAACAGGACTTTCATTTTCCCCAGGCAGCACAAAACTGAGGTTGTGGACTCTCATCTACCCTGGGAATCATAATCTTATTTACATTTTCTGTGTTGCTCTTTGATTAATGTTGCAGGATCCGAACCATTTCTGAGGGAAAAAGGTGTTTAGAAAGGGAAATTATGTTAGGACTGCACTGCTGGCAACTGTGTGCTTAAATGTTGATGAAGAAGCGACAGTGTATTTTCTGACCCTAGAAGCTTCACTCCCTTGCAGCTGTAGCCCAAGCAGTTTTGGCATGTGTAAATTTTAAACACAGGTGTCTCTGAAAGGTAGACTGCTGCAGAGTGCCCAGAGATTTATTTCAATATGGAGTTCTGCAGCTGCAGTAGCTTCAAGGGCAGGTGCAGAGCATGTAGCAGCTGGATCTGCTGGTGCACAGGGCAGCAAACATGTTGTATGAGTTAGAATATGAATTGCTTCTATGAGTTTTGAAAGCAGCAGCTACAGCTTCCCTTACAAGACCTCGTAAGCAAAGGGATTGTTCAGGAGCAAAATTCTTCCAAAGACGTAATAAAAAGGGAGAGATACACAAAGTCAGTTGTCTCACACAGGGATAAGTAACTGCCATCTGAACCCCTGATTCTCAGGCACTGGCACAAGGGCTAGACGCAAGTCAGAAGCGAGATGGGCTTTTTACAGGAAAGATGGACGATATCACACTTTTGTGCATCCCCAGACACCTAAAGCAATTCAGGTTATTTCTCTCAAGGAAAGCTCTTAAAAATTGTGAAAAGCTAAATGAGTGCCACTCATGAGATCCTTCTGGGGCTCTGAGTGGGCTGTTAACCTACTTTGGGAGGTGTGTTCTTGTTGGTAGGGATAATGTTTCTGCAGTATCATTAGAAACTCCATGCTCTGAGGGTTCCCAATGAAGCTTTTTATGTTTATGATCTAAACTTGTACATTTAAAAAAAGATACTTGCATTTTTTTTTGTTGTTGTTTTTCTTGTTAGCTTAGAAAATCCTTAAACCATGTCGTAGAAGTGAATGTAGCCATCTATGTACAGAAAAATGCCAGTCCCCCAGGTTTTGTCTCTAGAGCTACAAGGCAAATTCCCTTGTACGATGAGTAATAACTACTGGTTCCAACTTTTCTTCAGTCCTCACTGTTTCTAAAAGTTCTTTACAAATATAGTTAGCAGCTGGGATTCTCAAAGCTGCTCTAACGAGTTTGGTGCTCAGTTCTCTTTAGCAAAGACACAGCTTCCATCTGCAGCCTGCTTTTTACAAGATTTTTTTTCACAGCTAGAGATTGGAAAATAATTATTCAGAAAATATGCTAGAAAGCTAAGAAAACGTCCATAAGATTTGACAACACTTGGTCACAAAATAAGATGAGCGACTAGAAATGTTAAGCAGTAAGGTATTAGAACAACATGAACAAGACTGCTTGTAGTTTTGGTAGTAATAACTGTCCATTCATATCATTTGTTGGGATGGGTAAAATACATGACCACCTTCTCTCTTCCATGCTTGTGTTTGACATCTGCTTCCCTCTCACTCTGGGAGATGGTGTGCTCCACCTGATTTCACAACGAATTTTGAAGCAAGAAGGCTCCCCTTCATCAGGCGGCATGTAGAGGGGTCAGGGGTCAGACCAAGGAAGGACATCTGGTGCTTGGTCTGGTCCCTGATTTTCACCCAGAAGATCTTAACCCAATTCTCAGAGGCAGCTCTTTGCACTCCATCCACCTCTTAACATTGAGGTCAGCTCCCTACCCCTCCTCTGCCTGTCTCTTCTGAAAATGTTGTACCTCTCAATAGTCATCCTTCAGTCACATAAATCAACCCACCACGTTTCTTTAACTACAATTAGGTCACAGTTTTCTACTTGCATAGTGGCTACCAACTCTTCCAGCTTATTTCCCAGGCTGTAGTACACTCAGCTGGGCCATCAGCAGCATTACTTTATCTCTGCCACTGCTCCTTCATACAGTTCCTTCAGGGAATATTCTTGTGCTTCAGGGCAAGGTGCTGCCTGCTCTAACTGATGCTTCTTGCCCTTCTCCTCACAGACAGCTGGCATCTTCCCAGTGCTAAACCCTTTTTCCAACTGCACTACCAGCAGCCTCTGATCAGTTGAGCTGTGCCCATCTGGAACCTTCTAGAACTGGCTGGAGCCACCTATTCTGGCTCTGCCCACTCCTTACACAGCCCCTGCAACCCCTGCTGCCGGCACCTGCACTCAGACACCCCGAACACAAGCACAGAAATGACTTCTCAGAGTCAGCTCATGACGTGTAGGGGTGGAGGACCACAGTGGGCATCTGATAGCCCAGCTCTGCCCGCTGGTGACTCACAGGGGCTGCCCTGTGCCATCAACCTCCTCTTGTAAGGTGTAAAAGAAATCAACCAGTTACTCACTGGATCAGCCAATACTGGACATTCCCTTTTGAGACAGTAACATTAGGAACATTAGTATTTGCTTAGGTGCTGAAAAGAGAGATCAACGTTTCCTTCAAATTCTATTTTATCTTTTTGTTTCAGGAACAATAATGTAATGCAATTGCCTGTATACACTTTTATACTGTTTTAAGCATGCCATGGCCCTCTTTGTCTTCAATGCAATTAGTCTCAGTGGTGGTTTGCTACAAGAAATGCAGTGGGCCATTTGGCAGCATGCAGAATTCCATTATTTTCTAGGGAAAATGCAGAGCAAACATTTAAATGTGTCCAAAAATCCAGAACTGACAAAATTCAAGTGGGGAAAGTGTGCATTCACTCAATGTGCAGGAAATCCTAACAAAGGAAGAGTAGAAATACAGTTCTTATTTAAGCTTACCATGCAAAGATGAAAAGAGTATTGCTGCTTTAGAAACTTAGTTGTTTATTAGGACATTGTGGTTAAATGCATCTAGTGTTTCTCCTTTGGCATTTTTGCTGATGGTGGTGGAAGGGATATTTGGAGTAAGCAGATGAGGGCTGTGGAAAGGAGCAGTACATTTTATCAGGGTATTAGCACAGCTCAAGATCTGCCACAACTGCTTATGATGATGAGACAGCTACAGAACAATTACCATTTGCCAGGCGTTATGTTTGCAAGATTTATAAAGTGGTAAACAGAAGTAACTGGGAGTAATATATGAATTGGGGCATCATCCCAAAAACCTATCAATGCTGTTTACAGATTAGGTGCTCCAGGTGATCATTCAGCAATAAGCTGCAATTCCTGTGCTTCTTTGTTTCTGCGGTATGCAGCCATCCATGTGAGACCTTGTGCTCCCTTATAATTTCTCATCCTGTTGCACACAAATGTGTCTTGGAAAGACAAAATACTTGAGAACTGTCTGAACTTGTAGAAAACCAGTTGTGTGTCATCAGTTTTCCTACTGTGATGAAAATGGTCCTGTTACTAACTGATATGTATGCATGTGTTTCTAATAAGGACAATAAGGAATTATTTTAGGGGATTTTAAACAGGAAACTGGGGACTAGTTCTCAGCTTTGACAGAATTTGTCAGTATTGTACAGCCTTTTCATGCTTACATATCCCACTTTTAAAGAAGAGATGTTGCTGTGTGAGGGTAGTGAATGTGTCTGTTTGAAGCCAGATACCTCATTAATAAGATATCTAGAAATTCCAAGAATAGATGTGACATCTTCATGTCACCCTTGTCAGGTTTGTGCTTAGAGGGTAGTTATTTGTAAAACCAATATTCTGCAACACGTAGAAACGCTGGTGTGCATAAATTCTTAATGAATGTTTTAAAAAAAGCCAACTAAACAACAAAGCAGTATTACAGTATGATATAGAATATGGCCGTTGTTATAATAAATTTACAGTTTGCTCTGAAGCAAAAAGGTTCCAATGATCTAAGCAATCCTACTTTTGTCTGCTTGCTTGCATCCTGTTCTACGCAGAAAAAAATTCTTATGTGCACTGTCAAACTTCATCCCAATGGAATCAGTGGGGATATGCCTCTGCTCATCTGTACAGTCTGGAGCAGTTTGGAAGTGGGACACTTAGTATAACTCCTGTGGAGTCTTATTTTTTGCCCTCCAGTTTCCCTCCATCTTCCAACCTCTTTATGTAATGTTCACTTCCTATAAAGTAGTGAATATGGTGGCAGTACTGCAGCTGTTTCAGCTGTACACTCTTCCATGTGATCTGAACAAAGTGGTTGTGTCGGAGAAACATTCAGTGTGGAAGAGATGTAGCATGAGCTGGAACTTTTTTATTGGGATTTATTTTCAGAAGTATTTCTCTTTAATGACTGCAGTACTGTAAGTGATTTCTGAAGGTGAGCTTAATGTTCTCTCTACTTGGTACTTCTTTTCTCACATTTTAGGTGTAATTATGCTAGTGGGAATACTTTATCTTGAAGGAAATGAAGTAATACTTTGGCTTGTTTCAGCTCAAGTCTTGTACGAAAACAGTCTTGTAGTCTGAGCACTGTCTTATTACAGTCACTATATGACAGCTCCCTTATTTTGTGGCCTTTCCCTTTAGTAAATGCCACAAAAACTTGTTCTCACATATTTCCCTCGTCTTTGGCATTTGTACCTCTCTGTAAGACCATGGTCTAGCTGACCTCATGTGATCTGTCCAGCCTTATTGGCTTTCAGCATTATCCTGAATATTGAAGACTGTAGCACTTGTCTACACATGTTACCAAGGAAGCCAACACTGCACAGACATAACATCAAATGTAAGTTTACTAGTATATCAATTTAATCAAGTGTATGACTTACTAGTAAGTCTGCTGGGAGAGGTTCTCACCGAAGCTGACAAAACTTCCTAACTTGTAACATGTTGTCAGAAGTTCATAAACTCTTATTTTTATTTTTTTTTTCTGTTATGAAGTACGTCTTTTTACAGGGCAAGGGCTACATGCTTGTCCAGGCAGCATTAGCTAATTACCTAGAGTTTTGGGACTTTCCTTCAAACTGAAAGAGAAGGCAGGATTGTAGCATGGGCAGTTCATTTCTAAGGGTCATTCAGGATGCTAAAGCACTTGACCTTCACTTCACATTGCAAACTGCTGGTGTTGTCTTTCCGTAGGTTTTGCTGGAAATCTGTACTTGCCCAACCTTCTACCTATCACCAATTGTGATATCAGATTTATTTTATGTTAATTTTCATAACCTCAAAGAAATTTCAATCTAAATGACAGGCTAGTTTAAAAAACAAACAAAAGAACAACAAAGTCCTATGTCTTTCTATTAATGTTTCAGCAATTTGGGGTGAATTCTGAAGACTTTATCTGGCTTGGACTGTTAGGTATATGGCAGCCTGCAAAGTTTACTAAGCACATGTTGCCAAGTTGGTCTCAGCCCCTTTCATCAATCTGGTGCTTGCTAAAATTGTAGAGTTTTTTTACATGTATAAAAAGCAACACTCCTCCAAGTGCCTGAACTCTCTACTTTTGAGCAGTACAAGGCATATTTCTGACTGGGAAAACTAGAATTATGCAAAATATCTCTTTTGAGTCTCAGAAAATTCCATGAGTTTCTACATATAAATGTTGTTTTGAACAAGTCCACCTTTTTTTCTTAGAAACCAATCCTACGTCATCTATTTTGATAAAAATTTTCCCTCTGGGCTCTGACCCTTCTGGCTGTTACCTCTGGATGACTGGAATTGTTGGGTATTCTCAAAGGGTAGGTGGTAATAGGAGATGAGCTATACCTACAGGAGGATCTCTACCCTGCAAGATCTCTGCAGTGGATTAGAGCTCTAAACACAGGACATTCGTGGTAGGGAAGTGCACTGCTAAGGCTGTGGCAGAGACCGCTTTAGAATGATCATCTCTGGTGGTTTCATTGTTAAGTGAATGCTGCAGTTCTCTAAGCCAGGCTGGTAGCTGAAGTATACTCTGGAAAGAATGGCCTGGAAGAAGGGAAGGAAGGCAAAAACTGGTTGTTCTTAGAGAAAAAGAAGTATGAAGGGAGAGGAGAAAGCACAGTGTTGAGGAACACAGAAGCATTGTAAGGCCCTTTAAAAGGGAAGCTCTGAGATTTTCTTCTGCTACACCTTGCTAGTTTTGTTGTCTTTGCACTGTAATTCATGGGCATCCCCCATGCAGGCTTAGTGTTGCTGTGTTAATTGCAGTTGTAAGCATCCAGCAGATCAGCCCTGTGTACACCTTGAAAATTACGTGTTGTGTCTTAATGTTTTCTGTCTTTAACTGGAGTAAATTCTGGGCAGTTTGTTGCAGAATGTTAATCATCCTGGCCTTCTCCAGATCTCTGGGGAGCCATGAGGCAATTTAGACTCCTTCATCTGCTCTTGTGACCATCAACTGCATTTTGTTTTTCTGGTGCTGGTAATTATGCATTACATTCTCATGGTGTTGCTTCTTTGCTTTGGATGTTCTGTGACCATTACAAAATATACAGCATCGAAATCCATCAAGCACTGAAGCTACTATATTCTGTAAGAGCCCTTTATCGTTTTAGCAAAACTTCCCAATTAACATTTCATGAACACAGTTTAATAAAACATTATGCAATTAAATATTTCATATTATCAATTGCCGCTGATTAGCAAGCTCGTGAATAGTGTGAAAAAATATGACTGGTTTAATGGTCTTCTGTAGTATGTGCAATGCTGGAAGGGCAAACCTATTACTTTAGTAAGTCATGCTTGATGTGGTTGAAATCATATTTATTTCACAAGTTTATTCTTTTAACCAAGCAGATCATAAACAATTGTGTAATGCTGCTACTTGTCAGTAAGGTTTTAATTAATTTAGTCTAGAATTAACTGATATGCAGCAAGTTTAATTTTTTCAATAGGCTGATTCCTGCATTATTTATTTAGATAATTTGTATTAAATAATTCCCCAAATTGACCTGGTAGGAATTTGCTTGCAGGAAGACAGCATTTACTTCGTGCGGAGAGATTTTCTGCACGTATCCTGGCTTCAAAGACCTGTTTCAGAATAAGCCTATCTGTATAAAGTATTTATGTAGCAATTACACGGTATTCCTTCATGCCCTTACGCTCCAGAATACCGCTGCTTTGTAAATGTGTAGCACTGGCTGGTGAGTGTGGCCTTCCAGTAGTGGGCTCAGCAACGACAGTCTGATGCTTCTAATGTCATTCCACTTCCTCTTGTTCCCTTAGCGCTGAAGATTTTTATCCCCTAGTATTTTTCCCCTTTCTCTCCATTTGTGAAGGCTGTATTTTGGCACTGAGAAACATCTTGTGTCAAAGTGTCTTACTTGATGAAGCACAGACTCCTCTTAGACAAGTTTTTGCTTCCACCATTAGCAATGAAATAATAAAGCTTTCTAGCTCACAGTGTTCTATTTGCTGTGACATTTTGCTACTCAAAAAGTAGATGTTTTAAAGGGTCATGTGTCAAAACACATCTATACATATTTATAAATGTAACCTATTTATGAATTTAAAAGCTTTTGGTCTCCTCTAGCACGTTCAATATAAGGAAGAAATCATGATTCTCTTAAAGCTTGGTTGGCTTTGCTGTTCAGCCACTTCTCTGGCATTTCATGTGGTTTCAGATGCTGTTTGGTGCTCAGTCTTTAAATAGCAACGTATACTGCCTGCTCTTTTTTCCTGAAGCTAGACTGTTTGTCCTTAAGTCCTGTGCTGTCCCTTTGCAGTGGAAGTTTTCAGCTTTTCTGAGAAAGGGGCTATGAGAAAAGCTCTTCCCAGAAAAGTATTGTTTTGTCAACAGTCCTGCAACAGCACAGGGCACAGCAACAGTTGGAATCAGTGAGAGCCCTTAGGTGTGCTAAGGCATCTTCAGTGCAATTCCAGGTAACCCAGATTCTGTCATTCCTGCTATCTTCTTGTATTTCTACAGTGGCGACCAATACCGGTGCCCTCAAAACCACTTCTGGATTGTTTTAAATATGGCAAACATTGGTAAGATGGAAAGATTTTTTTGTTTTGTTTTTTTTTTTCTTCTTTTAAACCTTCATAGGTACAGAATAAGTGTTAAGATAAACAAGACCTGTGAAGTAATTTGATTGTTTACAACATCTTTCAGACCACCTGATGTGCTATTAAACTTTTATCACAATTAACATCACCATCCAAATAAGAAATGCAACACTGATGTTAATTTACCTTGTTTACTTAAGACTGTGAAAACTGCACTTAGTGGGTGCTTAAGAAGGAAGATACTGGAAGGCATTTATTTCAAAAGCAGTCACTTGGGAATATCTAAATGGAAGACCTGTTTGAAAGGGAGGATAAGCAATATTTACTCACAGAGTAATCACAGTCACTAGCAACACAGTTAAAGGGCTCTTCTGCATTTAAGGGATTGCAAGAGCAATTTTTTACAGAGTTGAATTAAACTAAATACAATTAATGAAAGACAGAGTTTACTGAACTCAGATGATAGGACAGAGGAAATATCTAAGCATTTTTGAGTCATGTAATTACAGTCAGAAGATGCTGACCAGGAAGTAAAAGTGAACTCTCAGAAAAGTACATCACAGGGGATCTGGGCTGTTCCAAAAGCTGCGAGCCTCTTTCTGAAGCGAAAACAGGAAATCTTGGTTCTAAAAGATTAGGTTAAACCCTTTCTTCATGGAAGTCAGTGGTAAACTTGTTAGCAGATTGGAAATGGGCAGGGCTTTCTTATAGCGACAAGTTGGAGTAAGCACTGAGACATTCTGGATTCCAGACTCTTCAGTGTGTGTAACACGTGTGTTCTTAAGGTCTTACTTTAAACCCACATGGTGTTTCTGAGGGGCTGCACAGCGCAATTAAACACACACACACACACACACACACACACACACACACACACACACACGACTGTGTGTGGCAGTCATTAGAGCTGGTTAGAATTTCCTGGTTCTTCAATTCTCTACTACACTTTTATATTCAGTATACTGCTTCAACCTTTTTCATTTCATTCTTATCAGAACTAGAGAAAGACTTTCATCTAGCTATCAATCATTAATCATTTTTTGACACTGGCAGCCTGGTTCATAGTACTGACCCGCAGCTGAACAATACCATATCCAGTAAAGTTGGCTAGAGACCTACAAAAATATTAATCATATAAATGATAGATGAATTTTGCTGTTCTTCACTGAATAATTTATTTCCATGACTAGTACTCAATAAACTCTATGCCTAGCCTTATATCTGCCTTAATAACTAGATACTATCGATCACCTGTCAATGAACCATTCTGTCCCCCTGCGATTTTGGTCCAATTGTTCTCCATTTTAGGAGGGAAAAGCTGGAAAGTATGGTCACCTTTTCTTCTCTTTAAAACCTTTTCTAAATGGTGCTTGTGGTAACACTTCTGACAAACTTTTAGTCTTTGCAGTACAGGTTGTGTAATTCTGTTTCAGTGGAGATGTGGCAGTAACGCTGCTTGACAGTATAGGATAGTTTATCCTGAGCTGTCAGTGCATGGTGCTTTTTTGAGACATGAAGTAGCAAGAATATTTTATTTCACTCCATCTGGAATGTGGTCCTCAGCAGCAAGACTCTGTATGTCTGTGCCTTCTTCAGAATGCTATATCCTGAAATAGATTTTATCATTTGCTTACTTTGTACCAAAACGAAAACCTACTTTTGTGTGTCCTTTCTATTCCCAGTCCTGTACCTGACAAAGTAGAGGTGACCTGCAGTTCTCATATTGACTTCCAACATAAATTGAGTTAGTTAAGTTTGTTTTCAGATGTCAGTGATAACCCTCATTTAGACATTCGTTTCGCTATCTGAGACATGATTTTGTTGACAATTTCTCCCATAAACATTCAGAAAGAACCAGGTTTGTGTGACTTTTGGGTGGGTTTTACCCAAAATCACAACAGTGCGTCAGTTGGTTCTAATTATATTTTCTGTTTTATCTTTATTTTTATTTTAATTTTATCTATTTTTAATGGCTTAATCTTTTGGTTTCATATTGTCTAATCATATTACATTCCATACATAATGTAATGCAATTCACTTCTTTTTTCTTTTCTCTTACTAAATTAACAGAGAAGAAGAGGTATGGAAAATGCTGTATGGAATAGCTGAGTCAATTTCACCTTCCCTTTTAAACAACAAAACAAGCAAAAAAAAAAAAAAAAAAAAAAAAAAAAA
>MCFN01001329.1:0-18326 GCA_002218305.1 Callipepla squamata
GGTTTCGGATTTGATCTGTATGTAGGGATTGAGGCAGGGTTAGCTGGTGTGTAAGGGTGAGAGTAGGGTGAGGTTTAGGTTTAGCATATGTGTTAGTGTTAGGGTAAAGTTTAAGTTTAGTGTTTGGTTTAGGTTGAGGTTTCGATTCATGTTCGGGGTTAGGGGTAGGGTTAGTTTGAGCGTCAAGTTCAGAGTAGGATTAGGCTTTGGATTACCATTAGGATTACAGCTATGTTTAGAATTAGGTTTCAGGTTAGTGATAGGGATAGAACTGGGCTTAGGGTTTGGGTAGGGTTCCAGTTCTATTTCGGATTAGGGTAAGGTGAATTTTCACGATTGGTGTTTGGTTTAAGTTTTGGGTTAGGATTAGATATAGTGTTTCGTTTAGGGGTAGGGTTAGTTTGATCCTTAGGCTGAAATGGTAGGCCTTGGGTTTCATTTTGTGATTCTTTTGGGTTTGGAATTGGAAAAGGGTTTGTGTTTGGATTGGGATGTGGGTAAGAATTAGCGTTCGGGTTGGGGTTAGAGTTAGGTGAGCATTGAGGTAATCTGATGCTTTGTGTTAGGTTTAGTCTTGGGTTTAAAGTTGGGGTTGGTGTTAGGGTGAGAGTTAGTGTTGGGGATAGTTTTAATTTTATGTTTAGATTTATGGATAGGATGAGGTTGAGTTCTGGTGTTAGGATTAGTTTTAGGGTTAGGATTAGGTTTTGTTTTAGGATTCCATTTGTGTTAGGGTTAGGGGTAGAGTTAGTTGGAGTGTAGGGCTCATGGTAAGGTTAGGCCTTGGGTTAGGGTTAAGGCTTAGGAGTAGGATGAGGTTTCAAATTCGGTTTTGGGTTAGTGTCAGAGGGCTGGGATTCTTGATAGGGTTAGGGTTAGGTTAGGTTAAGGGTTGAAGTTAGGGTTAGGTATAGGAAGATGTTTCTTGCTATGGCTTGGGCCATGGGTTAGGGTTAGGATTAGATTTCCGGTTAGGTTTAGGTGCAGGTTTGCTTGAAGTGAGAGAAGGGCTAGGCCTAGGGTTTGAATTTGGGTTAAGGTGATGTTAAATAATAGGAATTGGTTTGGTGTTTGGATTTTTCAGGTTAGGGTTTGGTACAGGTTTAGGGGAAAGGTATGGTTTAGTACTAGGGTTAGGTTAGGATTAGGGTTTCGTTTCGGGTTGGTGTAAGTGTTAGTGGAACAGGAAAAGCGTTAGGGTTAGTGTTAGGTTTTTGTGTAGATTTAGGTTTAGGATTAGGGGTAGGGTTAATTTGAGTTTTTGGACCAGGGTAGGGATCAGCCTTTGGGTTAGGACTAGGTTTAGGGATAGGGTGAAGATTAGATTTAGGGTTAGGTTTAAGTTTGGAGTTTGAGTGTTAGGCTGAGAGAATGGCAGGCACTGGGTTTGGTTTTGAGTTAGTGTTGGGTTTAGGAATAGGAATTGTCATGTATTCAGTCCTGTTTGTTCAGTGCTTGACTGGCCAGGTTACAAGACCACTTTTGCTCTGTTATTATGAAGACACAACTGCTTCAACAGAAGAAATATTACTGTCTTCTACATACTCAGCTCATGGGATTTCCTGCTGATAGAACAAGAAAGCAGCAAATCACTTCCCTAAAAAACAAACAAATAAACAAACAAACAAAAAAAAAAAACCTCTCACAAATTTACTTAGCTAGAAAAAAAAGGTGTTGAAAATAGGAAAGGAAAAAGCATATGATCAATTAAAACCGTAACACTAAACCTAAATCCACACAAAAAACCTAAACCTAAACCTAAACCTTACACTAAATATTATCCTAACCATAACCCAAACACTGACCCTAATCCTAACCAAAACCCGAACCCTAACCTGAGTACTAAACCTTACCTTGCCCTTAACTCCATTCCTAATCCTAACCGGAAACCTAACACTTACCGTAATACAAAGCCTTAACCCAAACCTAAACTGAACCCCTAGCCTAACCCTAACCCTACCCTAAATCCTACCCCAACACCAGCCCAAAGTTGAAGCCCAACCCTAAACCGAACACAAAGCATCAGATTACCACAACCCTCACCTAACTGTCACCCAAAACCTACCCCTAATTGTAACCCTAATCCCAGGGATCACTATCCCTATTCCTAATACTAAACCTGACCTCAATTCAAATTCAAACCCAAGGCCTACCCCTTCTCTCACCCTGTCAGCGGTTTACCGGGCTGGATCGGCCTGGTTCCGTGACGATTGGTGCGGGGGACCCACGGACCCACGCCCCAGGAAAGGGGAAGAGAAAAGGGAAAAGGGAAAAGGGAGATGGGCCCAGAAACAAAACAGCGGCAACGATCTGAGGAGGAAAGCTAATTTACTAAATAAGATATCAGAAAGCAAAATAACAGAATATAATACAATATAATCGGAATTGAGGCTAATGAATCTAATAAAATGAGCAAGAGAGAGTGTCCGATAAACCGAAGGCCTTACGCTAGCGCTGAAGGCGATACGGCAACGAGCACCCACTGCTGAGTCGATCTCGAAGGAAAGAGAGTGTCCCGTGACCACTGAGGGTTTTTATCTGTTCCCTCTGAGCGGAAAACACGTAAAAATACAAAGCATCGCAAAGTCCTCTGGGGAATGTAGTGCTTCTTCTCTTCTGAGGCAGGTATACCTGGAATTATCAATGATCTATGGAGCTGGAGTATTAGCTCCCCAACTCTCAATGCAATATATGATGTTATGATGTGGAATACCAGTACCAAAAATCATATAACCATGACATTCCACCCCTTATTCCACATCACTACATCATTTACATTATTTTTGATACATACAGAAGAACAATGATTAACATGCATTAGATACACACACACACAACATATATACAAGTATATACATGGAATTACTGACTGCACTCCCCCAACATCAAATTCCCTTGTGGTACACACTGAACATCCCCATTCTTCTGCATCACCCACCAAGTGGATCCAGGTCCCTGAGCAAAGACAGTTCCATGGAGAGGTTTGCCCTTTCCAGAAGCTGGAAGTACCCAAACTGCTTTGCCCAACATGTTCTTTACATGTACTACAGGGACCTTATCTCCCTCTACCGTAGGTAGAGAGCTGGATTGGGCAGGACCATCACGATTGATGGATCCTCGAGTGTTGACCAACCAGGTGGCTTCTGCCAAATGCTTCTCCCAGTGCTTAAATGTTCCGCCACCCATTGCTTTCAACATGGTTTTCAGCAACCCATTGTATCTTTCAATCTTACCAGAAGCTGGTGCGTGATAGGGGATATGATAAATCTATTCAATGCCATGATCTTTGGCCCAATTACTTACAAGAGAATTTTTGAAATGAGTCCCATTATCTGACTCAATTCTTTCTGGAGTGCCATGTCGCCATAGGACTTGCTTCTTGAGACCTAGAATGGTGTTTCGGGCGGTAGCATGGGGTACTGCATATGTTTCAAGCCACCCAGTGGTTGCTTCCACCATGGTGAGCACATAATGCTTACCATTGCGAGATTGTGGCAAGGTGATATAATCTACCTGCCACGCCTCCCCATATTTATACTTTTGCCATCGCCCTTCCCCCCAGAGAGGTTTCATCCTCTTGGCTTGTTTAATTGTAGCGCATGTATCACAGTCATGGATAACCTGTGTAATAGCATCCATAGTTAAGTCCACCCCTCGGTCTCTAGACCACTTATATGTTGCATCTCTTCCTTGATGGCCTGAGGTCTCATGGGCCCATCGAGCTAAAAATAATTCACTCTTGTGTTGCCAGTCCACGTCTACTTGAGCCATCTTAACTTTGGCAGCTCGATCTACCTGATGGTTATTCTGTTGTTCTTCAGTTGCTCGGCTTTTAGGAACATGAGCATCTACATGGCGCACCTTTACAACCATATTCTTTACTCGGGCAGCAATGTCTTTCCACAGTTCAGCAGCCCAAATAGGTTTACCCCTCCGTTGCCAACCATTTTGTTCCCATTGCTGTAACCACCCCCAAAAGGCATTTGCCACCATCCATGAGTCAGTGTAAAGATAAAGCACTGGCCACCTCTCACGTTCAGCAATGTCTAAGGCCAGTTGGACAGCCTTTACCTCTGCAAATTGACTTGATTCTCCTTTTCCTTCAGTGGCTTCTGCAACTTGTTGCATGGGACTCCATACAGCAGATTTCCATCTGCGGTGCTTTCCCACAATACGACATGATCCATCTGTGAACAGGGCGTATCTCTTTTCATTGTCTGGTAGTTCATTGTATGGTGGGGCCTCTTTAGCACGTGACACCTCCTCTGCGGGTGTTGTTCCAAACTTTTTACCTTCAGGCCAGTCCATGATCACCTCCAGGATTCCTGAACGGTTGGGGTTCCCCATCCGAGCTCGCTGTGTAATCAGCACAATCCACTTACTCCAAGTGGCATCAGTAGCATGATGGGTAGAGGGAACCTTTCCTTTGAACATCCAGTTCAGCACTGGCAGTTGAGGTGCCAGAAGGAGCTGCGCTTCAGTACCGATTACTTCGGAAGCAGCTCGAACCCCCTCGTACGCGGCTAAGATTTCCTTCTCAGTTAGAGTGTAGCGCTCCTCAGACCCCCTGTATGCTCGACTCCAGAAACCAAGGGGTCGGCCTCGGGTCTCTCCAGAAGCTCTTTGCCACAAACTCCAAGTGGGACCTTCCTTTCCAGCAGCAGTGTAGAGGATGTTCTTTACATCCTGTCCCGTCCGCACTGGCCCCAGGGCCACGGC
The DNA here is from genome assembly GCA_002218305.1 of Callipepla squamata. Lineage (NCBI taxonomy): Eukaryota > Metazoa > Chordata > Aves > Galliformes > Odontophoridae > Callipepla > Callipepla squamata. The sequence goes on from MCFN01001329.1 coordinate 4,720, forward strand.
ACGGGCTATCTCCTGCTTCATTTGCTCAAAAGCCTGCTGCTGCTCAGGGCCCCACACAAAATCATTCTTCTTCCGGGTCACCTGATAAAGGGGGCTCACAATGAGACTGTAGTTTGGAACATGCATTCTCCAAAAGCCCACTACACCCAGAAAAGCTTGGGTCTCTGTCTTACTAGTGGGTGGAGACATAGCAATAATTTTGTCAATCACATCTGTTGGGATGTGACGACGTCCATCTTGCCACTTTATGCCTAGGAACTGAATTTCCTGTGCAGGCCCTTTCACTTTGCTTCGCTTAATAGCGAAGCCAGCTCGCAGGAGGATCTGGATTATTCTCTCCCCTTTCTCGAAAACTTCCACTGCTGTATTGCCCCACACAATGATGTCATCAATATATTGTAAGTGCTCAGGAGCACCGCCCTGTTCCAATGCAGTTTGGATCAACCCATGGCAAATGGTTGGGCTGTGCTTCCACCCCTGGGGCAAACGGTTCCAGGTGTACTGAACTCCCCTCCAGGTGAAAGCAAACTGCGGCCTACATTCTGTGGCCAGAAGAATTGAAAAGAAGGCACTGGCAATGTCAATGGTGGCATACCACTTGGCTGCTTTTGGCTCCAGTTCGTACTGGAGTTGAAGCATGTCCGGCACTCAGTGGGGGTGTGACTTCATTCAGGCCACGGTAATCTACCGTCAGCCTCCATTCTCCACTGGCTTTACGCACCGGCCATATGGGGCTGTTAAAAGGTTAGTGAATCATAGTCAACTCTTGTGAACCCCAAGTCACCCCAGAAATATAGATTAATTCTGTCCCTTGGTGACTTGAGGGCACTAGAGTGCACTGTGCACCAGTGTCCACCAATGCCTTATATTTTTGTGGTTCTGATGTGCCAGGCCATCGAATCCACACAGTCTGATACACTCTATTATCCCTTTCCCCCACCTGGCTGGGGGGCAGGGGCTATTGTGGCTGGTAGGTACCTCGCTCAGTTCTGAAGGAGTACTGTTCAGACAGGAGGACATCTCGCTCAGACAGGAGTGTGCCTCTTTCAGGTTGGAGGGCATCTTGCACAAACTGGAGACCATCTTGTTGAGACTGAGGGTTGTTGAGTTCAGACTGGAGGGCATCTCTTTCAGGCTGGAGGGCATCTTTCTCGAACTGAAAAGCGACTTGCTTGGTCTGGACGGTGTCTTGATCAGACTGGAGGCTGTCTAAATTGGTCAGGAGAGTCTGATTGTCAGCTAAAAGACTCTCTTTCTGGATCTGGACACTATCCCTCTCGGCTCGGAGACTCTCTCGCTCCATTTCAGAAACTCTATACCTCTCTGGGATAGAATTGAATAAGGTCTGATTGGCATAAGCCAGACCCCAAATAATTTGGGCCTCCTCAGATCTGTCTGAGCCACAACATCCCTGTCTCAAATATCTGCTTAGGTTCTCAAGATCTTGCAGGTGTTCAGGGAAAAGGTCCCAGTACGTTTTGAGCATTAAAAGGGAAAAAACAACAAAATGCAGCCCCTTTAAGAGCAGTTTAAAAAGCGAGAGCATTTTTTTTTTCTCTCTTTACTATAACAAGCTAGCAGTACCCAAAAAGTTTACAAATATCCCAGAACAACTGGCAGTACGCCCAGACTTCAAGGTTGTGTTATGCCGTACAGCACCTGCAGTACAGATAAGCTTGCTAGCAAGAGACAGAGATTCACTCTAAAAGTATGTCTCTGCCCGGCTAGCTCAGTCGGTAGAGCATGAGACTCTTAATCTCAGGGTCGTGGGTTCAAGCCCCACGTTGGGCGCCATAAAATGTCAGCGGTTTACCGGGCTGGATCGGCCCGGTTCCATGACGACTGGTGCGGGGGACCCACGGACCCACGCCCCAGGAAAGGGGAAGGGAAAAGGGAAAAGGGAGATGGGCCCAGAAACAAAACAGCGGCAACGATCTGAGGAGGAAAGCTAATTTACTAAATAAGATATCAGAAAGCAAAATAACAGAATATAATACAATATAATTGGAATTGAGGCTAATGAATCTAATAAAATGAGCAAGAGAGAGTGTCCGATAAACCGAAGGCCTTACGGTAATGCTGAAGGCGATACGGCAACGAGCACCCACTGCTGAGTCGATCTCGAAGGAAAGAGAGTGTCCCGTGACCGCTGAGGGTTTTTATCTGTTCCCTCTGAGCGGAAAACACGTAAAAATACAAAGCATCGCAAAGTCCTCTGGGGAATGTAGTGCTTCTTCTCTTCTGAGGCAGGTAAACCTGGAATTATCAATGATCTATGGAGCTGGAGTATTAGCTCCCCAACTCTCAATGCAATATATGATGTTATGATGTGGAATACCAGTACCAAAAATCATAAAACCATGACACACCCTAACACTTAAACCAAACCTACACCAAAACCTAGCCCTAAATCTAAACCTAACCCTTCTCCTTACACTTGCCCTAGCCCTAAAAGGAAACCTTTTCCTATACCTAACCCTAACCTCAACCATTACCTTAACCTAACCCTAACCCTAATCAAGAATCCCAGCCCTCTAACTGACACTAACCCGAAACCTAATTTGAAACCTAATCCTACTCCTAACCTTAACCCTAACACAAGGCCTAACCTTACTGTGACCCTTACACTCAATCGAGGGAACCATCAATCAATCAGGGAAAGTATTTGGGATAGTTTTAGATTTATGATTAGACTGATGGATATTATTACGTTGAGGGTTAGGTTTAGGTTTAGTTTAGGATTCGATTTGTATATGGGTTTAGGGGTAGGGTTAGTTTAAGAGTTAGGGTGACAGTAGGGTTAGGCCATGGATTACAGTTAGGAATAGGGTTAGGTTTAGAATTAGGTTTTGTGTTAATGTTAGGGATAGGGCTGGGATTAAGATTAGGGTTAGGGTTTGGTAAGAGATAGAATTCTATTTAGGAATACGGTAAGGTTTTTGTTTAGGGTTAGTGTTAGGTTTAAGGAATAGGGTTAGTATTAGATTTTGTGTTAGGTATAGGTGTAGCGTTAGTTAGAGTGTTAGGGTGGTAGAACGGTTAGGCCTTGGGTTTGAATTTGGGATTGGGATAGAGTTTCTGTGCTAGGGATGGATTTGGGTTAGTGTTAGGTTTAGGTTTCTGGAAGGGTTAGGGTTAGGTAAGGGTTAGGGTTAGATTTTGAGTTAGACTTAGGGTTAGAGGTAAGGTTAGGTTTAGTACTAGTATTAGGGTTAGGTTTTTTGTTAGGGTTAGGGTTACGGTTAGGGAAAGGCATTGGAATAGGGACAGGGTTTAGGGTAGGGCTGGAGTTAGATTTAGAAATAGAATCTACTTTAAAAATAAAGCTGACCCTAACACCAACTTCAAGTATAAGCCCAACCCTAAACCTAACACAAAGCATTAGATTATCATGATGCTCACCTAACTTCTAACTCCCACCCTAACACTAATACTAAACTAATACTAAACCAAATCGTATTCCAAATAGTAACTGAATTCCTATTCTTAAACCCAAAACTATCCCAAAACCAAACCCAAGGCCTTACCTTTCTCTCACCCTAACACTCAAAGAAAACCTGTGCCTAAACCTAATCCTAAATCGAATCCTAACCCTAACCCTCACCATAGCACTAACACAAGGCCTAGCTCTACTCTGATCATCAAACTAAAGTTATCTCTATGCCTTGCCCTAACCCTAAATCTACGCCAAAACCAAGCCCTTACCCTAAACCTAACTCTTATCCTAACTCTAACACTAGCACTTTACTTCAGCCTAACAAAAACACCAGTACTAAACTTTACCTTACCACTAACCCTATTCCTAACTCTAACCAGAACCCTAACCTTTACCCTGACCTCAAACCTTACTGTAAACCTAAACCTAACCCTACTCTAACCTTAACCCTAGCCCTAAATACTACCCTAAAACCCACCCACAAGTTTAAGCCCAACCCTAAATATTAAAGAAAGCATCAGATTACCACAACCCATACCTAACGCTAACCCCAACCGTATCCCTAATACTAACCCAATCCCAATCCAAACAACAACCCTATTCCTATTCCTAAATCTTACCTTAAACCAAAACCAAACCCAAGGCCTACCCCTTCTCTCAGCCTAACACTCAAACTAACCCTACCCCTTAAACAAGCACTAAATCTAATCCTAGCCTGAAACATTAATCTAACACTAACCCTAAACCTATACATTACCCTAAACCTATTCCTTACCCTAAACCTACCTAAACTCCAACTTAACCCTTAGGTTTAGGTTAGGGTTGTAATTAGATTTAGAATTAAGGTTAGTGATAGGGTTTGTTTTAGTTATTAGATTTAGTGTTAGGATTAGTTTGAGTGTTAGTATTAGGATTATGGATAGTATAGTCTTAAGGATAGGGCTAGGAATAGTGTTAGGTTTAGGATTACATTTATGGTTAGGGCTAGGGTCAAGGTTAGTGTTAGGTTTTGCTTTTGGGTTAGTGTTAGTGTTAGGGATAGGGCTTGCATTAGGGTTACAGTAAGGGTTTAGGTGGGGTTAGGGTAGGGATTCGGGTTTGGGTAAGGTTTATGTTTAGGGTTAGAGTTTGGTTAATGTTTAGGGTTAGGATTAGATGTAGTCTTTGGTTTAGGGGTTCTGAATGGCAAATAGGAATTAACTGAGTCTGAAAGTGCTGAAATGGAAAGGACATGGGGCACACAAACACATCCAAGACAGGAAAATCTCCAGGCAACTGAGAGATGAGCAGGGAATGAGAGGAAAGCAAGAACAAAAGTTCTGATTTTCACGAGGAAGAATTCACCAGTGAAGCCCATATGATTCCCTTCAGTGCAGAATCACAGAATTGCAGGGGTTGGAAGGGACATCCAGAGGTCATGGCGTCCGGAGCTGAGGGTTTACTCTATCCCCTCATCAAGGTCACTGATTAAGATGTTGAACAGGACCAGACCCAACACAGACCACTGAGAAGCACCATGAAGTGCAGGCCTCCAAGTGGACTCTGTGCTGCCAATCACAGCCCTCTGAGCTCTGTCAATCAGTCAGTTCTCAACCCACCTCACCATCCATACATCTAGTTCACACTTTGTTAGAAGGATGCTGTGGGAGACAGCGTCCAATGACATGTTGAAATCAAAGGAGACCTTATCACAGATAAGGTTCAGGCATTCCCAGTCCCTGTGACACCAAAGCAGCTCCAGGAATTGTTTGGTATATTGGGATATTGGTGCTCCTTCAGACCTCGGCTGTGGCCTATATATAGAATCATGAAAAAGGGGCAACTATGGGACCAGGGAGGAACGGAGCACCAGGGTGTCCAACAGGTAAATCTGGCTGTTCAACAAGCCCAGGCATTGGCTGGATTTGATCCTTCCCTTCCAGCAAAACTGGATGCTCATGCCACTCCGGACAGCTTTTGGTTGGGGCCTCTGTCAACGCTGGAGTTCCGTTTGAACACTGATAGGATTTTGGTCATAGGTCCAGCACAGAGCAGAAGAGAGATACAGTATGGTTGAGAACCAGCTCTTGCTGACCTATTGTGCATTGCAGGTGGTAGAGCCAATAACTCAAACAGCCAAGATACAGTACAAACAACCTTGCCAGTTCAGGGGTGGGTTAAAGATCTGACCCACCTTCCTAAGACAGGGGTGGCCCGAGCTCAGACTGTGGCACTTTGGGTCATCTACTTCAGCCAAAGGAGTAGTCTATCTTCATCACTGTTGAAGGAAGAACTTGAGAAGATTCTTGGCCCAGTGACATATTGTAGTGACATGCCAAAAGAGATGATGGTCACTCCACCAGAAAAGAGTTGCGTTCAGGAAGGGAAACATCCCATGGCACAGTAACTGAGGCATGACAAGGGCTCACTACCCTTGCTGATGAGTTGGCAGAAAGTTCAGGGGTAGATACCACTCCACAGTGTCCCCACAATATCCCCATAGACACCCACCTGACTGCTCACACAGGTGCAGTGTAGGTGGCGAAGAAATATACTCAATATGAATACACTCAATATGAATGCTGCAATCGTCCGATTTTAATTCAAGACTCATCTCTTTACACAGTCTTAACTAGTATCTAATTATAGTAACTCATTATTATTATTATGACAGATATTGGATAAAATATTGGGTATATATCATTATTTACAGGAAGCTTTTTCAGGGACACAGATCCTGCTCGGCAAACATCCACAAATCAGTCTCTTCTTTGGTGGTTATCATCATCAAGATGTTCTCGTAAATCTTCTGGTGCTGCATCCAGATGTTGTCCCACACGCTCAGTACTTTTCCATATATTCTGTTTATCTGCTGGTTAAGCTATTTCAGAGCAGCAAACCCCACAGTGCAGGGTGAGATGTGGGGGTTTGAGACCCTATGGGGGAGGTGACTGGATGGTTGGAGACCTGGTTTGGTCAATGGAAAGGGATGATAGTATCTGTATTTACTTCCTTGATAACAGGAGTGGGAGTCCTGGTGTCCATTGGATGCTTTATTGTCCCCTGTGTGAGGGCACTGGTACAGCGATTAATGGAGACAGCACTATTGAAGTAAACACCAGTGGATCCACCATCATATTCGGGAAATATGATATTAAAGAAGAGAGAGAATGAAGGAAGTGAAGAAGAAGAAAATGATAATATAACCATACTTTAAAAAGAAACTGCAGAAACCAGCAGCGGAGAACAAAAAGAAAAGGGAGGAATTGAAGGAATGCAAGGTCGTTTCTGCATAGGAAAGAGAAGCATTTTATTTCATGGTCTCTGCTGCCATCTAGCGGCCTTTATCGGTACTGACAGTATTTGCCTGTGTTCTTTTAACTTCATCGGGGGTGGGGGTCATCTGATAGTCTTCGTCACTCGTCCTTTAGATGAACGTTCCACACTGATGCACGCTCAGTAGATAACGAAGTACTTACAGTGATAAGAAATAAGGAAGATGGAGTAATTTATAGGTACAAAGAACACAGCTCTTATCTGTGCCGCCACCTGGAATGAGCCAGATATCCACTCCCAAGCAGTGATAATGCTGTTAGCAATCAAAAGTCCTTGCCAGGGGAAACTGCTAAATGTTGGCAGTGGACAGACAAGATCTGTGAAGAAAATATAAGAAGCAACTAAGGAGCAATTCACAAGTTTAGCCAGCAACCATTGATGTTGGGTCAGCACGTGTATGTTTGATTCAGCGTTGGGAAGATGGTGAACCTGGAGTACTCAGCCAATGAGGAAACAGGGGAGAAAAGATAAGTGTAAGGGATATAAGACGTAACGTTGTCCCTGTGTGTGCTCCTTTTCGCAGGATGCCTGCCACTGCAATTGCAAATTCAGCATTTCTTTACCAGAGATCCTGACTGCTAAAATTATTGCAGACATTTTTTTGACATTAATCCTAAGCCTAAACCTAATCCAGACCCTAACCCTAACACCAATTTTAACCCTATAAGAGGAACCTCAGGAAAGCTGTGCTCTGAACTGCAGCAGCAAGCCATAGCTGCCATCACCACCCTCAAATACATGCCCTGAGCCAGGACAGCCCTAGAGCACCTGTTTGGCCTCACGGCATCTGTACAGTCCCACAGTGTCTGTATGGCTCCACAGTGTCTGTATGGCCCTACAGTGCCTTCACGATGCCAGAGCCCCAGGGGATGGTCCTGCTGGTACTGGACCATGCATGTATCTGTTACACACTTCCTCAGCTTTGTTAAAAGGATGCTGTGGGAGATAGCCTCCAAAACTTGCTGAAATCAAAGGAGACTACATCCACTGCTCTCCCCCCATCTACCCCATCTGTGCTCTACCTGGACTTCAGTAAAACCTTTGACACTGTCCCCCACAGCATTCTAGTGGAGAAGCTGGCTGCCCATGGTTTGGATGGGTGTGTGCTTCGCTGGGTGAAACACAGGCTGGATGTCTGAGTCCAAAGAGTTGTGGTCAGTGGAGTTACCTCCAGTTGGTGGTTGGTCACAAGCGGTGTCCCCCAGGGCTTGGTACTGGGGCCACTTCGATTTAACATCTTTATTAACCATCTTGATAAAGGGATTGAGTGCACTTTCAGTAAGTTTGCAGATGGCACCAAGTTGGGAGGGAGTGTTGATCTGTCTGAGGGGAGAAGGTCACTATAGAGGGACCTGGACAGGCTGGATCAATGAGCCAAGGTTAACTGTGTGAGTTTCAATAGGGCCAAGTGTCAGGTCCTGCATTTTGGTTACAGCACCCCCAGGCAACCCTAAAGGTGTGGGTAGGAGTGGCTGGAGAGCTGCCTTGTGGAAAGGGACCTCAGTGTGCTAATGGACATTGGGCTGAATATGAGCCATCAGTGTGTCCAGGCGGCCAAGAAGGCCAATGGCATCTTGTCCTGGATCAGGAATGGTGTGGCGAGCGGGACTAGGGAAGTCAACCTGCCCCTGTACTTGGCACTAGTGAGCACTCACCTCAAGTACTGTGTAATGCGAGAGGAGCTGGAGGAGCAGCTGCTGGAAGGGGCCTGGGGAGTGGAAACCCCATGCCTGGACCAGAGGGGTCTCTGCAGTACCCGGGACAGCAAAGGGACTGCAGTGCCACTGCCAGACCACTGGGGATGGGGTCGGGGCTCGGGTTCTGTTCAGCAGATGGTGTGACAGAGCATTCCAGCCCTAACCCTAACCCTAACCCTAACCCTAATCCTAACTCTAACCCTAACCCTAACCCTACCCCTGAACTAAACCCCAACCTTAACCCCTACCCAAACCACAACCCAAACCCCAACCCAAACCCTAACTCTAATCCACCCCCAGCACAGCAGCTCTCAGAACTCCCTCTGCCCAACACATCTCCCTGGAGGAGGGGGTTCCTCCTGGTGGTGCTTCCCCACCCTGCGGAGTGCTGCTTGAGGGGGGATCCTCTTCTTGTCCTATAGTGCAGTGCTCCCAGAGCTGCAGCCTCTGTTTTTACAGCACTGTGATGGCAGTGTGGGAGGACGAGATCCCTCTGCTCACTGTGTGCTTACAAAGCATCCTCCTGCTTCCCTCGGAGCAGGACATGGACATCAGCCTTTACTTCAAGGTGGGTGTCAAAGAGCTGCAGGACCCCCCTTCCTTGCAGGACAGGGTCTGGTCATGCCTCCCCCCCACACCCTTCCCCTTCTTACTCCCCTTCTCCATCCCTCCTGCAGACCCTGAGGGCTGTGGACAAAATGCTGCACATGCAGTGTTTGTCTACCCCACCGCCAGCATCGGTGAGGAGCTGCACAGCATCTTCCATGTGAGCTCTGCCCGTGGGGCCAGACTGTGGAGGGCTGTTTCTCCTCTCCTCCCCTCCCCCACCCTGAAAATCTTCTGGGGTGAGCCAGGGAGCCGCAGGGCAGAGCAGCAGCTCTGCTTCCCACAGGTGCTGCTGCTCTTTACCTGCTCGTGGAGTGCGGTTGCGTGGCAAAGGGCAGTGGGGCACATCTGGAAGCTGAACTCATTCACTGTCGCACTTCCGCCAGACCAGGGTAAGGGGCCGACCCCATTGCCGCAGAGATCTTTGTCCCTCCTTATCCCCACTCTGCCCACCCTGCTCCCATCACTGGGGTTGCACTCAGTGTTGCGTTCTCTGCGCACAGCTCCATTGCTGCTTGGGACAAATCAGCGTGGCCCACTATGAAGAGCTCTGCCTGCCCATTCTCGGGCAGCTGTTGGGAATCCTCATTCTGTGCTGTGCCTACCAGGAGGACAGGACGCGCCGCTCTGCTCTCAATGCTCTCCATCACCTCCATGCATTTATCCTGGGGAGAGCCCGTTAGGCGATGGCTGCTGGTATTTTCTGTCCATTGCCTCACAGAGCAGCAAAGGAGCAGAAGTTTGTGGGGTTGAGGAGCTGTGCCCCATGGCCCTGCGCACAGGGTGGGTGCACTCGGCACTCACTCACCTGCATCTTGATCCCCTTTCCAGGCTGGGAAACTTCGCAGGAGGAAGAGCAGGAGAAACTCGAGGAGTGGGAAGATGACCATGAGTTCTCCCTCTCCTGGACTACCAACTTGATCATTGTGCTGGTGAGGAGGGCTCGCTGCAGTGAGACTTGTGACTGCAGGGCCCATGGGAATTAGGGGAACATGTCTGACACTCCTTCCCCTCCTCTGCGTTCACTTCCCCCAGTGCTTTGTGAAACACTTTTACTCTTCGGAGAAGACCGACCTCATCCTTATGGCACTGCAGGGCATGAGGGACTGCAGCAATTACAGCATGCAGCTGCTACCTTGATTGCTGTCCTGACAGTCGACTTCAAGTCTACACCCACTGATGTGAGCAACTGGCAGCTGCTTGCTGGGGGGCTGAGCCCATGGTGGGGTGGGATCAGGGTTGGACTGGGGGCTTGGGTTGGGTCTTGGGGGTTGGGGTTGAGTTGGGCTGGGTGCAGGAAAGCTATGTTGGGCTGGGTTGGGTTGGGTTGGATTGGGTTGGGTTGGGTTGGCGGTAAGGTTTGGGTTGGGTGCTGGAGGTTAGGGTTGTGTACAGGAAGGCTGTGTTGGGTTGGTCTGTCCCACACGGTGTCGATCTGATTCGGGACTTGAGGGTGCTTGGGCACTCTGGGGGCAGCCGTAAGCTCTGCTGTCCCTGTGTCCCTTCCAGGTGCAGCGAATCTTGACGGCTATCCACAGGAGCAGGAAGTTGATCACGGAGGAGTGGGCACAGAGCACCGTCCAGAGCATGTTCCCTTGGCTGGCCACCTCCAACCCTCGTGCATCGACATTTAGCCTGCTGCACTGCTCCTCCACCAGCAACAATTGTGCTGCCCCACCCATTTTTTGAGGGATCCCCAACCCATCCTCGCATGGACAGGGACATCCGCCCCCTGTGGATAGGGACCCCCATGCCATGCAGAAGGGAGCCTCCATCCCATGCTGAGAGGGTCCCCCATCCCACACATAGAAGGACCCCCACCACACATAGAGAGGCCCCCACACCCACATATAGAAAGACCACCACCACTCTCACAGAAGGGCTCCTGCTGAGGACAGCTCTCTGCTGCAGGGACACATGGGAGCTGTGGGAGATGGCATTGTCCTCAGTGGACGTGGTTCCATGGATGGTGCAGGAGCTGCTGCGGCTGCTGGAGATTGCATCGCTGTGCTAGGAGACTGAGACTGGCATCCTTCCCCTGGCTGTGAGTTTGGGTGTCCCCGGAGAACCTCCCCTCCCCCAGTCCTGAGCAGAGCAGTTTGGTGCTGAGAGCTGCCTGGGTGCTTTCCACAGGTGGCCATGGCACTGCACAAGATCATGCAGCACTTGTCGTATGGCCCATATGTGTGCCTGTTTTTCCCGGAGCTTTTCATGGTGCTCATCTTCCAGATGGTGTCATCCAGGGCACTCACATCTCTGGAGGCCACCACCGTCATGAAGGACCCAATCTGCCCATCCACACCCACCTCTGCCATCAGGTACTACCACCGTGCCCACTGCTGACCCCACGGTACGACCCATGCTGACCCAACGCTGAGCCCTGACCCCATGCATGCTGCCCCATTTCCATGCACCTGTTGGAGGTGGTGCGGAAGAAAGAGAAACTGAATCATCTTTAAAAAACACCTGAAGGAGCTGGAAAGCACTCAGAAGGGGTCCCTTGGTCATGCAGCCCTCCCAGATGCCTGCTTGCCCATCCCTGTTTCAGCTAGGGTGGAATTGTCTCCTTTGGAGTGCCTGGTATGACACTATGTCCTGGCTATATCAGCACTCCGTGCCGTGCCATCCTGCAGCAGTCTGCTGTGCAGAGGCACAGTGCTGCAGAGCTGTACTTCCTGGTCCTGTGCTCTCAAGCAGTGCCACGTGAGTTTCAACTCTCCCCCCAAAAAAAACTGTTTCCAGGAAACTCTGCTGTTCCCTCTGTCACCTCTGTTGCTCTGTTGCCCTTCTGTGTCCTGGCAACACAGTGAGCAGAAGGGTTTGAGCCTTCCTCTCTCTCCCATTTGAGTTATTAATTGTAACTCTCTTTCTTATTATTATCGTACATTCTTCTACCATTTGCAGAAAGGGGCCCTCATCCCCGGTGACAATTGAAACCGCCACCGCCTGTCAGCTCTGGAGCCAGCAGTGAGCTCCAGCCACTACCACAGCCACATGCCTCCTGCGGCCCATTCACACACCTGTACGCAGCCCCTGTGCTCCTGGCTGTGCTGGAAGCTGCACTGCATCCTGGGCACCGAGGTGACAGGAGCAAATACATGGGCATTCAGTGTCACCTGGGCCCTGTGCCTCGGTGGCTTGGAGGAAGAGGTCCTGATAGAAAGGCTGGATCACAACCTGCAGGGCCGTGCAGGGAACTTTGTATGGCATTTCATCACCTTCACTGTGCAGAGGTGCGGCAGAGAGGCTCACTGCTTGCTGGACCTCAACATCCCCCCTGCTGCTGCTGAGGCACCAACCTTGCTGAGACCATCAGAGCCCAGAGCTGCCCTACAGGCTCCTGGCCCTGGCCCAGCACCCTCTGGCAGCCCTGCGAGCTCCAACAGGGATAAAACACTGGGCAGGACCCCACAAGAGCTTGATGGGTGTCCCAGCTGTCCCTGTTTCAACCCTGTGATTGTCACCACAGAGCAGGCACCGCCTCACGAGGAGCTGGAGGAACCTGTGGCAGGGCCCTCTGGCACCAGTATACCTCAGCGGAGCTGGTGAGCCCTGAAGAGGAAGGCCAGCAGCTACCAGGCCTCAGCATCGCCAAAGGGGAAGCCACCCCACCACCGGCAGGAATACGACAGCAGAGAAGCTGGTGAGACTGGGGCCAGACAGCAGCTGGGACACACACCGGCCCCAAAGGGCCCTTGTCATCAGTGTCCAATTCCACCGTGGAAAGAAAGAAGAAAGAAAGACCGTGTTGGCACTGCTAACAGTGTGGTGGTTGTCACTTCCCCATCCTTGATGCTTTTTCTTTTTTTTCCTGCTGCTGTGCCATTGTTGTGTTCCAGACAGGAACCTCACAGGCTTCAGAGAGGGAAAGGGCAAATTTGCGCACCTGGGGAGGAACATCCCCCAAACTGCACTACAGCCAGGATCAGCCAGCTGGAGCAGACGCAGGAGACCTGCTGGACACTGGGCTGAACCAGAAAGGAGCCTGGGCCGCCTTGGTGAATGGTGTCCTGGGCAGCTGAGATGAGCAGCAAAAGAGGAAGACTTGGGACTTGTGTGCAGTCAGATCTTTCCTTCTGAGTGGAAAACGGGAATGCAAAGTCTTCTGGGGAATGGAGTTCTTCTCTCCTGAGAACCAGGGACAGGAAATTTGCAGTGCGCAGAACCACAGCATTAACTCTTTAACTCCCACTTCCTCACATGGTGTGATGATGTGGAATACTGATAACAAGAATCATAAAGACATGACATTCCACCCCTATTTTCCACATCACTACTTCACAGATTATCATGCATCACACATACATATTTCTATACATATATACATCTATATCCATGGAAATAATTAGCACACATTATGATGCACATATCTGTATACATCTGTAGACACAGAATTACTGACTGCATTCCCCCGATGTCACATTCTTTCCCACTCCTTCTTTCTCTCCTTCTCTCCCTTTTCCTTCCTTCCTTCCTTCCTTCCTTCCTTCCTTCCTTCCTTCCTTCCTTCCTTCCTTCCTTCCTTCCTTCCTTCCTTCCTTCCTTCCTTCCTT
>MCFN01001329.1:18783-48347 GCA_002218305.1 Callipepla squamata
TCCTTCCTTCCTCCCTCCCTCCCTTCCTCCCTCCCTCCCTCCCTCCCTTCCCTGCAGATCTCAGTCTGCTGTGCAGATCCCCGTGCTGCTTTTCCCCCATCTCCTTGGCCCGCCCAGATGCTGTTGTTTGGCTGCATCTTGCTGTAGATGTCCCAGCCCACAGCCCCACTCAGCGCTGCCATGCCCGGAGCCCTGCCCTCTCCCGTAACTCCTCCTCCACCTCCCCAGCCTTCTTTAACCTGCTCACGTGACGCCGTCTCCATAGCAATGGTGCCTCAGCGCGCATGCGCCTGCCATAGTTGGAGCGGCACCGTGTGTCGCCGTGACGTCACCACCCTGTGCCCCAGGCAGAAGTGCCCGTGTGGCTGTCGTTCCGGTCCTGCACTGCCGCAACACCATAGGGCGGTCGCGGGTTTCCGAGCGCTGCCTCAGCTCCTGCGCGTGGGTGTTCGGGGGGGCACTGCGGAGGGGGCAGGGGTGAAGGGGGTGGGGGGCCGCACGCCGCTCTGTGTTTTCCCTGTGGGGTCTGTGTGGCGCTCTGCACCTCTGCTCAGGAGGGGGAGGTGTGCTATCCCTCCCCCCCTCCTTAACCTGTGTATCTCACTGCCCACCCCCCCATCTCTGCCCATGGGTCATCCACGACGTCCCCCTGTCCCTCTTTGTAATCTCCAGGGACAGTTTCCCCTCTGCTCCCCCTCCCATTTGAGCACTGCAGTCCCCACCACCTCCAGTTCCCCTTTCTGATCCCTAAAATTCTCTTCCACCCCTACTTAAGTGCCTTCTTCCTTCCCCATTCTGACCCCCGGGGTCCCCTGTCCCCTTTTCCCAGTCCCCCATTCTGATCTACACAGTCCCCTGTCCATCCCCTCTCCCTTTTCTCCCCACACAAGTCCTGTCATTGTGACCCCATGATCCCCTTTCTTCTCCTGCCGTAAGCCCTACACCTTCCCCCCCTCCACCTCCGAATGAATCTAGCTATTTTGTCCCGAGTCCATTCACCCCACCTCCCTCACACTCCTCGTATTCCCCCATTGTGTTTCTCTCCCCCCTCCTCACTGTGTCCCTTCTATCTAACCCTCTGCTTTCCCTGTCCACCACCCATGCCTCCTTTCTGAGACCCTCCAGAATCCCCTGTATTCCCCCCTGTACCCCTGGCTCTAGTTTCCCATTCTATTCCCTCTGACCCTTTTTCCACTCCATAGAAGCCACTCACAACCTCCAGTTTCCCCCTGTCACCCCCTCTCTACCACCAGACCCCCTTTTCCCCTTACAGATAAACCACTCCCCTCTTTTTCCCCCCTCACAACTCCCCAGTTTACTCCCAGACCCACTTTCCTCCCCATACAATCCTCATTTCTCACCTCCCCTCTTTCAACAACCCAAGTTACCCCCACTACCTTCTCTCTATCTCCAGACCCCCTTTCCACCCCATAGAGGCCCCCCACAATGCCTAAACTTCCTCCCTTTTATCCCTCTCTCTTCTCACAGACTCTCCTTCCATGCCACAGAAGCCTCACTTAGCCCTTCCCCCCACCCCCTCCAGATTCCCACAGCCCTCTTTTCCACCTCCAAATTCACTTTCCACTTACAGAAGCCCTTCTTACCTTCTTCTCCTCCCTACAACTCTCACTATTCACCCCTGCAGCCATGCAGTATGATCTGGAGATGTTCTAGAGGGGTTTTGAGGTATGTCATGGTTTTATGATTTTTGGCATTGGTATTCCACATCATAACATCATGTACTGCATTAAGAGTTAAAGAGTTAATACTCCATGGATCATTGATAATTCCGGGTATACCTGTCTCAGAAGAGAACAGGACACTCTCTTTTCCTTTGGGATCGACTCAGCAGTGGGTGCTTGCTGCCGTCTCGCCTTCAGCATTAGCGTAAGGACTTCGGTTTATCAGACACTCTCTCTTCTGATCATTTTCTTTGATTTATTAGCTTCAATTCCAATTATATTTTATTATATTGTGTTATTTTGCTTTCTGATATCTTATTTAGTAAATGAGCTCTCCTCCTCAGATCGTTGCCGCTGTTTTGTTTCTAGGCCCATCTCCTTTTTCCCTTTTCTCTTTCCCCCTTCTCCTAATTCTGGGGCGTGGGTCCATGGGCCCCCATACCAGTTGTCGGGGAACTGGGCCGAACCAGCCCGGTATATCATTGACAGGGTATCCAGGAGATCCTCAGGTGGGCCCAGAGCTTCCCCCTCTTCTTTATTTTTTTTTTTTTTTTTTTTTTTTTTTTTTTTTTTTTTTTTTTTTTTTTTTTTTTTTTTTTGCACAATGTCCCTTCCTTTTTTTTGCTCCTTGCACCTTTTTCTTTATTTAGGTTTACAAAATTACCTCTTTCTCCTGCCTGTGCTCTTCTTTGTTAATTTACTATTGCAACAAAACTTTCATACTCATGCTTTCTCTCCTTTTTTGGAAACTAAATACACAAAATGAACTAAATCAGATGAGAGTCTATTATTGACAACCGCTGTGCACTTTGTCAGGGAAGTTACTTTCTCTACTCCACCTCTCAAATACTCTCTCCCTCACTACCTCTTCACATTACCTTGAACTCTGGTGCTATTTTCTCCCTTGTCACGGTGTTATCCATGACAGTAACCCAAGGGAAACCAAGAAGGGAAAGAGAAAGAGAAGGAAAAAAAAACTGCACCGTCACTGGCCATGCGGCCGCCCCAGCAGAGCCGTGCACTGCGGGGGGAGGGGGAAACAGAGGGAATAGATGGGTCTGTAAAAAAACAAAAAACAAAAAAAAAACCAACAATGTCACGATCTGAGAAGGAACGGCAACTTTACTAAATCTAATGAAATTGAGCAATTGAGAGAGAGACAAAGTTTTCAAACCGGAAACTGGGAGCTTACGTTACACATGCTGAATTTTTTTCATGGCAGCCGACAGCGCACGCCAAGCGAGAGCGGCCTAGTGTCCGGTGTGGAGCTCTACCCCTCTGCTACTGCTCCCCACAGCATTAACTCCTTAACTGCCTGCATGATGTTCTGATGTGTAATACTGGCATCAAAACCACAAAACCACAACATTCCACCCCTTATTCCACATCATCATATCATGCTTAACACGTATCTATATAGAACCAAAAACAGTAATAACACAGATTACATACAAACATGTCTATACACATATATATATACATGGAATCACAGACTGCACTCCCCCAGCATCAAATTCCCTTGTGGTACACACTGGACATCCCCATTTTTATCCATTACCCACCAGGTGCACCCAGGTCCCTGTGCAAAAACTGTTCCACAGAGGGGTTTGCCCTTTCCAGAGGCTGGAAGGACCCACACTGCTTTTCCCAACATGCTCTTCACATGTACTACAGGGACCTTATCTCCCTCTACGGTCTGTAGGGAGCTGGACTGTGTAGGACCATCTCTCTTGACTGATCCCCTAGTGTTGACCAACCAGGTGGCTTCTGACAGATTTTTCTCCCAGTGCTTAAATGTCCCCCCACCCATTGCTTTCAGTGTGGTTTTTAACAACCCGCTGTAGCGCTCGATCTTACCAGCAGCTGGTGCATGGTAGGGAATATGATAGACCCATTCAATGCCATGTTCTTTGGCCCAAATATCCACAAGTGAATTTTTGAAATGAGTCCCATTATCGGACTCAATTCTTTCTGGGGTTCCATGTCGCCATAGGATTTGCTTCTCTAAGCCTAAGATGGTGTTTCAGGCAGTAGCATGGGGTACTGCATATGTTTCAAGCCACCCAGTGGTCGCCTTCACCATGGTGAGCACATAATGCTTACCATCGCGAGTTCGTGGCAAGGTGATACAATCAACCTGCCACGCCTCCTCATATTTATACTTCTGCCATCGCCCTTCCTGCCAGAGAGGTTTCATCCCCTTGGCTTGTTTAATTATGGCACATGTATCACAGTCATGGATCACCTGTGCGATGGCATCCATAGTTAAGTCCAGCCCTCAGTCTCTAGCCCACTTATAGGTCGTGTCCCTTCCTTGATGGCCTGAGGTCTCATGGGCCCATCGAGCTAAAAATAACTCTCCTTTGTTCTCCCGATCCAAGTCTATTTTAGACACCTCAATTTTGACAGCTTGATCTACCTGATGGTTATTTTCCTGTTTTTCAGTAGCTCAGTTCTTGGGCACATGAGCATCTACATGACGCACCTTTACACCCAACTTTTTTGTTTGGACAGCAATGTCTTTCCACAGTTCCACAGCCCAGATAGGTTTACCCTTCCGTTGCCAGTTGTTTTGTTCCCATTGCTGCAACCACCCCCATAAAGCATTTGCCACCATCCAAGAGTCAGTATAAAGGTACAGCATTGGCCACCTCTCCCGTTCAGCCACATCTAAGGCCAGTTGGACAGCCTTTACCTCCGCAAATTGACTCTATTCTCCTTCTCCTTCGGTGGCCTCTGCAACTCGTCATGTGGGGTTCCACACAGCAGCCTTCCATCTCCGATGTTTCCCAACAATACGACATGATCCATCTGTGAAGAGGGCATATGTCTTTTCATTTTCTGTTACTTGGTTATATGGTGGGGCCTCTTTTGCGCTTGGTACCTCCTCTGCTGGTGATGTTCCAAATTTCTTGCCTTCAGGCCAGTCCATGATCACCTCTAACATCCCTGGATGGCTGAGGTTTACCATCCAAGCTCGCTGTGTAATCAGCGCAATCCACTTACTCCAGGTGGCATTGGTAGCATGATGGGTGGAGGGAACCTTTCCTTTGAACATCCAGTTCAGCACTGGCAATCGAGGTGCCAGGAGGAGCTGCGTTTCAGTGCCAATTACTTCAGAGGCAGACCCAACTCCCCCGTATGCTGCCAAAATCTCCTTCTCAGTTGGAGTGTAGCACTCCTCCGAACCCCTGTACGCTCTGCTCCAAAATCCCAGGGGTCGGCCTCGAGTCTCCCCAGAGGCTCTTTGCCACAGACTCCAAGTGGGACCTTTCTCTCCAGCAGCAGTGTAGAGGATGTTTACGTCCTGTCCCATCCGTACTGGCCCCAGGACAACAGCACGGGCTATCTCCTGTTTAATCTGTTCAAAGGCCTGCTGCTGTTCAGGACCCCATGCAAAATTATTCTTCTTTCGGGTCATCTGATAGACGGGGCTTACTATGAGGCTGTAGTTTGGGACATGCATCCTCTAAAAGCCTACTACACTGAGAAAAGACTGTGTCTCCTTTTTGCTAGTGGGTGGTGACATGCTGGTGATTTTGTCAACCACATCTCCTGGGATGTGATGATGCCCATTTTGACATTCTACTCCTAGGAACTGAATTTCTTGTGCAGGTCCCTTCACTTTGTTTCGTTTGATAGCAAAACCAGCACACAGAAGAATTTGGATTATTTACTCTCCTTTTTTAAAAACTTCTTCTGCTGTATCATCCCACACAACAATGTCATCAATGTACTGGAGGTGCTCAGGTGCCCCACCCTGTTCCAGCGTGGTCTGAATCAACCCATGGCAAATGGTTGGGCTGTGTTTCCACCCCTGGGGCAAACGGTTCCAGGTGTACTGAAGGCCCCTCCAGGTGAAAGCAAACTGTTGTCTGCACTCTGTGGCCAATGGAATAGAGAAGAATGCATTGGCAATGTCAGTGGTAGCATACCACTTGGCTGCTTTTGACTCCAGTTCATATTGCAGCTCCAACATATCTGGCACAGTGGCGCTCAGTGGGGGTGTGACTTCATTCAGGCCATGGTAGTCTGCCGTCAGCCTCCATTCTCCAATGGCTTTACACACTGTCCATATGGGACTGTTAAACGGTGAGTGGGTTTTGCTGATCACTCCCTGGCCCTCTAACTGACGGATCAAATTATGAATGGGGAGCAAGGAATCCCTGTTGGTGCGGTATTGCCATTTGTGGACTGTTTTTGTAGCAATTGATACCTGCTGCTCTTTTACTTTCAGTGCCCCTACAACAGACAGATCTTCTGACAGGCCAGGTAAAATAGACAGCTGCTGAATGTTGTCTGCCTCTACAGCAGCTATTCCAAAAGCCTATCGCTATCCCTCAGGATCCTTGAAATGTCCCCTTCTGAGATAATCAATACCGAGTATGCATGGAGCCCCCTGTCCAGTCACTATAGGATGTTTCTGCCAATCTTTACCGGTGAGGCTTATTTCTGCCTCCAACCCAGACAATTCCTGAGAGCCCCCAGTCACTCCAGAAATGTAAATCAATTCTGTCCCTTTATAACTTGAGGGCATTAGAATGCACTGTGCACCGGTGTCCACCAGTGCCTCATATTTTTGTGACTCTGATGTGCCAGGCCATCTAATCCACACAGTCCAATACACCCTATTATCCCTTTCCCCCCCTGGCTGAGGGCAGGACCCCTCTATTGGTTACCTGCAGAGACTGGAGCAGTTTCGTTGGTGGCTGATCTCTGCTGTAACTCTCTCACTTGTGCTTGTAGTGCAGGGGTGGGTTTTTTATGCCACTTCTTCATGTCCTCTCCATTTTCTCGTAAGAAGCTCCACAAGGCCATACACGACATGAAGTTACTGCTGTCATTTACTCGAGCAGAGAAGCGGTTGCCTTTGATGGCTGAGACTTTCATCAGTTTGATCAGCTCCTTCACCAGATTCTTTGGATCATCCTCGTCTTCATCAGGTGTTTCTGATACTGATGCAGGTCCATCCCTGTTCATCAGTAAGAACAGTTCCTCCAGTATAATTTTCAGTATCTTCTTTATTTCACCGACTTCTCCTGCTACTGATGATACAGCTGCAATGGAAACATGTGATGGCGGAAGTTGTTGTTCAAAGTTTTGAAGTGTAGTAATCACTTCATGAATGGGAGTCTTCTGTTTCAGCCCTCGAATATATTAACCGTTGCTACCAGTGTACTTGCGTACCTTTCTGGTGCTGCTTTTGAGAGCTTCCGCTATACATCAGCTTTACACCATACTTTCTTGGGATCACGCTCCTGGTGTGGATTGTTAGGGACGAAACTAGGATAGTACAGCATCTCTGCTACAGCCATTTCTCTCAAAAATTGGATGCCCTTCTCCACAGTATTCCATCTTTCCACCTTAGGCTCCAGATTGTCTTTGTAAGGAAATCTCTCCTTTACAGCTCCCCAGTTGGCAGGCTTCGTTGCCATCTAGGGACACGCTGCTGGCACCGTTGTCCCAACACCGCAGCAACCAGGTGACAACAGGTTCATCCGAGTGCCATACAAACTGCTTCCTCAAACCTTGGATTTAGGTCATCTTTAGGGGCCGACGAATAGTGGTAATGTCTTCTTCATTATCACTGTCCTCTCCATGTCTCACACTTTTCTTAGTGGCCTTTCTAGGTGGTGGTGGTGCTGAAGAGGGTCCCTCACCTGGATCTTCCTCTTTTTTCTCTGCTTCTTCTTCTTTCCGTTCTAGCCGAGAGGACACTCGTTTCCATTTCTGGCCTTCCACAGGGGCAACCAACACGGATGCCGGTGCTTCCTGTGATTGGTCAGGTTTAACCTCGAGGTTTCCATTTTTGCTTTGGACCTCGGTTTGGAAACCATTTCTCTCCAGAATATCAATTATAGCTCGATAAGCACAAGCCAAGCCCCAGACAATCCGTTCCTTCTCAGATCTTCCTGAGTCACATGACTCCTTATCTAAACACTCATTGAATTTCTCAGGATCTCGCAGGTGCTCAAGATCAAAATCGCATAGCACTGGGGGTTCCCACACTTCTAATTTCTTTCCTAACTTTTTCCACCTTCCCTGCCATTCAACACTCTCTGGTTTTGAGGAAGGCTTCCTCCACATGATGTAAATTACTATTGCACAGAGTACATTCAGGAAAACAGATAATACAATTGCCAGGCTGACATCTTGAACATAGGTAAAAACCTGAAAAGAGTACCTGGAAACCAATCCAAATGCCGTATAATCTGTCATATTAACCAGGGCATTTAGGCAGGAGGGGGGTAACCCCTTCAGCACACTTAAGCAGCTGTATGCATATATGACTCCGGTGCTGAACATGAGGAGCTTAAAAAGACACCGGCATGCTCTAAGGTACATGAAAACCCTTTGTCCACTTAGCACCAGTTTTACAGTGGAGTACAAATACTGCATTGCCCGCATTCTCCACCAATAATGTGTCACGGTGTTATCTGTGACAGTAACCCAAGGGAAACCAAGAAGGGAAAGAGAAAAAGAAGGAAAAAAAACCTGCACCGTCACTGGCCATGCGGCCGCCCCAGCACAGCTGCGTGCTCCGGGGGGAGGGGGAAACAGAGGGAGTAGATGGGTCTGTAAAAAACAAAACAAAACAAAACAAAAAAAAACAACAGTGTCACGATCTGAGAAGGAATGGCAACTTTACTAAATCTAATGAAATTGAACAATTGAGAGAGATAGAGACAAAGTTTTCAAACCAGAAACTGGGAGCTTACGTTACACATGCTGAATTTTTTTCATGGCAACCAAGAGTGCTCGCCAAGCGAGAGCAGCCTAGCGTCCGGTGCAGAGCTCCATCCCTCTGCTGCTCCCCACAGCATTAACTCCTTAACTGCCTGCATGATGTTCTGATGTGGAATACCAGCATCAAAACCACAAAACCACAACAGCCCTCTATGATGATTTACTTAACGAGAGAGTGAAAGAGAGACCTCCTGACATTTAGCACAAGTGTCACAGAGCAGTTCTTGAAACTTTTCCAGAACGCAATGGCACCAGGGAAGAAGTAGCGTTAAGAACATTTGATTTGAATGTCTGCAGACAGCTTCTGTTTCTTTTCTCACACAGGGCTCCAGACTGAAATCCTTGTGTGACTGAAAGGAAAACATTGGATGAAGCACTAATTACTGGAAGAAAATTCTGATTGATTTGGAAACCTTCCAGAGGAACAAAAGTGTTCCTGAACTGACTGATCCTCTCTACAGACATTTCCATTGTGTGGACATTCAGCTGCAGAAGGATTGATCCGAGATTAGGGGGGGTGACATGTCAATAGACAAGCTTACGGTTGTGGTATATCCTGGAAGATGGCTGAGCACGATGTCACACAGTATGGAATGTCCCTTTGGACACTTTCAGTCAGATCTCCTAATTCTTTTCCCTCCCAGCTCCTTGGTCCCTTTGCTGAAAATGGCCTTGGTCTGTACAATGTGCTTAGCAGGAACTATAAACATCAGTGTGTTAACAACATGGCTCATCTCCTGGAAGCAAAGCATCATGTCATAGCAGAGCCATTGAAGTTCCTTCCCAGCTAACAATAAGTCACTTACATTTCCATTGCTGTTTTTTTGTTGTTGTTGTTGTTGGTGGTGGTGGTGGTGGTGGTGGTGGTTTTGCGTTGTGCAGTTCAGTGGTTTTCTTACTGTAAGACTGCTGCTGAAGAGATTTGGTGGCATCACAATGTGTCTGACGAGGGGGGAAAGACTTCTTATTTGAGATCATTTCTTAATTGTGAAACTGTATCTGCTTGGACAGCACTGAACTGCCTTAGCACCAACTTTCATGACTGAGTATTTTCTGGTATTGGAGGAAAATGAGTAATGTCATTAACCTCCTCCTACCTGATTACTTTCTGGGTGCTGAAGTGCATTAGCTGTTCCAAGTATCTGTGAGTGTGTTGGGTAGGGCTTGTCTTTTGCTTTGGTTGCAGGTCTTTCAGGTTGCAGCCTATGAAGAAGAGGCACATACAGCATTTTCAGTGTTGGATGCAGTTGAAGGCAGAAGTGCCAATGCTTTGCTAGTGCTAGAAGCTATGAAGGATGTGGTTTCATCCTGGAATCTTGCTGAGGTAAATTCCTAACTTGCATTTACCCCCAGTGCATTTTCTTTACTTGCGTTCCAGCTGATTCTGATTGATCTAAATGATGTTATTTGGCTTTGCCAAAGAAAGGCAGAGGAGATTGGGAATGATGACATGTTGCCTGATGAGCAAGAACGCCAAACCTATCTTTTAAAAAGAAAGCATTACCCAATGAAGATCACTGTTGAAAGCTCCTCAGCTCTGTCAGTAGCCAACACAGTGCTTCTTGCTTCTTCTTGCTGAACAGCTTGTTTGGAGAGATGCAGTGGTGTGGCTTACTGTTGCAAAGTGAAACCTTTTGCAGGCTTTGCTTGAAGGTGAGTGAAAACTGGCTTGTTCCCTCAAAACAAGTAACTTGCCTAACTGCAGTGGGTTGATATATCCTGGGCATGTTCTTTAACACAGCAGAGCATGAAATGTTTTGACTCCTGCAGGTGACAGCTTTGATGTAAACAAATGGCTTTTTCCCACTGTCTTCTTAGTGAGGTTGATAGTTTCCAAGTGGAATTCATGCTTGTGTGAATTGTCCTCTTACATTAATTTTAACAGATGTGAGGCTTTGCTAGGAAAAAGAATAAAAACAAATAAATAAGGAACAAAGCAAAAAGAACATTGCTGTTTTCTTGTAACGGAAGCCTGGTGAGCTGTTGTACAGAGATCACAGCACTGTGCAGCCTCTTGCTCTGAGCAAGAATTGCAATCATGACTTGTATTTCCATTAAGTTTCTAGCTGCCAGTGTCCATTGAAATTGTAATGAAATGCAGAATGTGGTGCTTCAGGAACTTGGAGAACTTGAAGAGAATGAAGAGGAAGAACTTTCTTCTAGAAATACCTCTCAAGCTGCAGCTTCAGAAGTAAAACATTCCATTCCAGTCCCAACAAAGTTCTTGTTCTCACCAACTGACAGCTGCAAGGTACATCAGCCTTATTATTTCAGGGAGGTGTTACATTTGGATAACAACTCAAAGCTCCATAAGCTCATTTTTTTTCCCCAGTTTTCTCCAAGAACTCTCCCTCAGTGGGCAGAAGATGCACTGTCTGTACATGTGGCCCCCTGTTAACTGAATGTGCTGCATGTTTCAAAGCCAGCACAAGATAAATTTGGATCTGCCTTTGCTAAAGAGGAAGGTCAGTGGGACTGTGACATCTGTTCATTGATAAATGAACCCACTGCCTCCTGATGCCTGCCAGCATCCAAGCAAAACTGATCCAAAAGCAGCTCATGGACAATATTCCTTTAAGCTTGAAGTAGGTGCACGGGTGACCACTCAGAATTCCTTGAGAACTGCTTTTCCTAAAGCTGTTCTGTATGTCTAGTCCAGATTGAAGCAAGCGATGGAAGCTGTTGTTCTGTCAGAATCCTAACTCGCAAAGTCAACCTCATGTGCTGGCATCGGTTTTTCATGTGGATTATTATATATATATTTGTCTGTTAAATTCCAGAAGACTGAGAGCAGTCTTTTGCTTGTGTCAGCAGCATGGAACTAGAGGATGACTTCTTGAACAGTAAAAGTTTCAGTAACAGCTCCCGTGGTAATAGGTTGAGATCAGTTAGTCAAAAGGAACTTCCCATGAGTACTATGAAACGAGTCCTCTTCAGCTGCTGTTTAATGCCTTCTGGAACATCAGATTCTCACAGCTATATTCAGTAGTAGGTGTTGCTGCAGGCAGCTTTTCTTTTATTCTCAGGCCTGAACTTTGCTTCTCCACCTCTGTAGATGGCACCTGGATGGCTCTTCTCCATAACCCTATATTGTTAGATGTAAGGACATCTGTATCATAATCCCTGTGGCAGTATCAAGATGCAGGCTTGTTCCTGAACTCAGATGTGAATTTCAAGGGCAGTAGTATAAGAGGTGATTGGGCTTGGAGGTCGGAACTTGTTATGTTGCTACATGCTCTGTAACTTGTCTGTCCCACCATTCTGCAACTTGCACTGTTTTTTGCTGTGGACAGAGAGAAAATGCGTAGGCTCCAAATCTGTTTTTGACTACCTGAGAATTAATTCTGGTCAGTAATTAGGGTGTTGTGGGGTTAATGTTGTGGTTGTTCTGAAGTAATTTAATCTTCATGTTGTGTTCAGTTTCTGTCCAAAGCTGAGAAGATGGCTGTGCCAACAGGAGATCCAATGATCAGGAGATCATTGTTGAGGAGCTAGCACCTTCCCCAGAGCGGAGAGCTCTTGCTGGCTTTCTTAAGCTTCCTTTAACATCCTTCTGTTATAAGAATAAGCCTGGATACGTTCCTGGAGAGGAGCATGGTAAGGAGTGTCCGAGTTGATTTTATGTTGCTACTTTTGTGGGGAAAGGCTATGGTACTACTGGAACCAGCAGACACAGATACAGTTTGGACTGATGGGCAGTAATGCTCCTGCCATCTTCCTTTTGGGCAAGGATCACATATTTCCCTTCCTACATCTGTTTTGTGGTACTCTTAATGAAATTACCAAGGTTCTTGTTGTCTGAAAACAGGAAACCTGTGGCAGACCTCTGAAAAGCTGTCACTGGTGTAATAAAGCAACTGTACACAGACAGAAATGGGAAGCTGACTTGCTGATGTGTACATCTCTTAAAACATATGCAGAAGTTTTGTCTACTTGCTGGGCTTGAAGTCCAAAGGGCTTAACAGACTTCTGTGTGGAGCATCACTGAGAACTTCCACTCATTTCCTATATTTAAGATGAAGACTGCAAAGATTATGAAAGAGCTGTTAAGAAACACAGTGGAAGACAATCAGAAGGGGAAAAGGAAATTGCAAGGTATTCCTGAAAACACAACACTTCCAAGTTGCTGACATCTCTAGATTCCAAGAAGAAGACATTTAGGCCGTGAGGTTATCAGAGGTAGTGAGTTAAGTGAGTTGGTTTCCTGAGATAGGTAGTTTTAGAAACACTGATGCTGAGGACAGAAAAGCAGCTACTCTACAGTTTTAGTATTGGTGATTGAACTGTGAGCATTATGTGCAAACTGAATGAGATGTGTACATTTCAGAGAGCCTCTAAGCAAGAGCCTCAAAGTGTTTTCCTAGCTGGACAACTTCTGCCATTCTTTTGAATATGGAGAGCTGAGCTTCTCAAAATGCAAGGAAGAATATAGGGTGAGGGGGGAGGGCATATTCTACAGCTGTGAAAGTTTGCTACTTCTGCAGATAGTTTATGTTCATGGACGAGTTTATCAGTTAATCAGTAGTTTAGAAACAAAATGCATTGTTTTAAAAGCCAGCTGTATGTTTTCTTTAGTTAAAACTACTAGCACAGAGGACTGAATTTGCTTGCTTCTGTACTCATGTTTTGGTTTTTTTTTGAGTGATCCTCAAACCTTAGTGTTTTGTACCTGAATCTGGATAGATACTTTAACAGGTGAGGTTTGATTTTGAGGAGATGAGGTTGTGCAGGGCTGGAACCTGTCCCTGGAAAGGAAAACCTTGAGGACTGTGTGCGCTGGAGGTGAGTTCTTGTCAACATAACTCTCTTTTTCCTTTGGCACTTTTTCCAGCTGAGATCACGAATGTGAAATCCCAAATGTGCAGTACTGTGCACATTTGTGTGGAGGGTAGTAATCACCCAATGACACTGCTCTGCTTGAGACCTCTGTCGAGATAGCAAAGGTAACTGGCCCTGTAGGACAAGGTGGGTCACATTGCATGAGCTCCTGCATGTCTCCCTCCTCCTCACTGGCTCCCATGCTTTTCCTAGAGTGTGTTGTCACAGGGGGACCTTTTTTGTTTGCAAACTGCAGGAGGCTCTGAGCCTGATCAGGCTTTCAGACACACTTTGAAAGGGATACACCCTGGAATGTGCGTATTTGTGAATGTGTGTGCATGCTTGGGAGTGCTGTTACCAGAAAATGAGCTTTGTGGGTCAGATAACAACGTGGAGGAGGGCAAAGTTCTAAATGACTCAGCAAGAGACAGCACAGCCAGCAGGAGTGTAACACGACTGCCTTCTCCGAGATCTGCCAAATTGAGAGTTCTCTCGGTTCCCTTCCTGTTCTGAAGAGCCAGAGGGAGCTGTGATGGAGTCTCTCCTGTTTCTCTCCAGACCAGCTGCAGATGCATCCCCTTGGCCCAGGCCACCAATTTCAGGAGCATGCTTGCAGAAAACCTTCTGTGTCACACCGACAGGCATGTGTGGGCTGCTGGGATGTGGATGACAGCATTTCTGGAAAACTGTGGAAAGCAGATAACAACTTTGGAGGTAAGACATGTTTCCCTGTTTGACTGATGTGACCGACTTTTCTGGTGGCTGTTGCACCAGAACTCATGGAGGTGGTGTGAGCTGAAGGCACACAGCCCAAGTACAGCAGCGAGGGGGATCGCTAGTCTGAGCTGTGTTTTTCCAAAGTCTCCCAGTGATGCAGGTGATGCCATAAGTGAGGCCTTGACCTCTGGGACTCATCAGACTTCCCTTCCTCTCCTTCCACTGCAAGGCTATTCTGTGGCCTTGAGATGCATTGTTTGTCTTGCTTCTTTCTCTTGTGATGACACTACTGCCACGGACAGCGTTGGCCATTTGTGCATGCAGCAGCTGGGAGTGTGGATGTGTGTTTGCACGCCTTGTGAGCAGTCACCTCCACTTGGGAACTCATGAGGCAGTGGAAGCAGTTTAGCACTGGGCCTTGGCAACGCACTGAGGGAGCAGGCTTTGCTTGTGCATGAAATGCCTGTGCTTGTGTCTTGTCCAAGTTGGGGAATAGGATGTTTTGAGGCATTCCTTCTCGCCTTCTTCTTTTCAGGTGCCACACATCCTGGACACCCTTTACATCAACCTGGAGGCCATGTCACAGAGCATACACAGGGTTCACGTGCTGCAGGTGGTGTGTCACATGACCCGCTTTCACCAGGAGCCTGTGATGAACAGCCTTTTCCAGAAGCATCTGCTCACTCCCCTGTACGTGCACTCCCCCCCTACTCCATTGAGATCAAAGGCAGACCTCATTGCTTGCCCGCGTTGGGGGAATCTGGTGAAGAAGCAGGCCCTTTTTCCTCCCCGAAAGTCAGTGTGCCAAGGCTGTGTGCTATGTCCCAATGAGGAATGTCCCCGTTGAATGACATCCCTGCTGTGTGACGTCCTCACCACTCGATGTCCCCATTGAGTGATGTCTCCAGTGAGTGACATCTCCACCAATAGGAGCTGGGCACTGTGAGCCCCGTTGCTGACAGCAGGAGCTTACAGCCTCCACTGAGAACACGGTGGCTGTCAGAGGATATGGGCTCATGGGTGAATGGCTCTTCCCCTGCAGGCACGTGGTGGAGCTGTGGGGGGTGCTGGGCAGCAGTGCCCTTGGGGTGCAGATTTTGCAGCACCTGACTCAGCAATTAGAGGCAGCAGGGGAGAACGAGAGCCTGCGTGCTCTGCGCTCTGTTGAGGTATGTTTGGTGGCAGAGGCGAACATACAGCTTTGCACGTGATAATGAGTGCCTGTGGAGAGTGTGTGAGGGGGCTCTGCTGGGGAGTGTCAGCATGAGAGGTGCAGAGGACTGGTCCAGTTTGTTGTCACTGGTCTGGAAAGCTGTCCTTGACACGAGACCTGCAGACAGTTAAGAGCCTCAAGACAGGTGTGGGGATCAAGCTGGTGGGAAAATCCCTTCTCTAAGAGATGGTCCTTGGTTGGATTTCCCTGTAGCTTGCCTGTGCCATGTCCACGGTGCTGGTCAGGCTGCCGGCTGGGGAGAGGATCCAGCACCTGCTTCCTCATCTCCTTCCAGGCCTTCTGAGTCAGATCAGAAGGTGCTGGGGAAGGAGATGCTTCTCCTTGATCTGAGCTGCAGACAGAGCTTCTGCAGCGAGCTGAGGAGTGTGTCCAGACCATGCAGGTGAGGACCTACAGGAGAGAGGGAAGCAGGAGGGCTGTCCTTCCCCAGCCTAACCCACTCCTTTATGTTGAGAGAGGGCTGTGGCCTTCCCAGTTTCCCACATGTAGAGACAAGTCAACTGTGCTGGTTTGGCCTGGAAGTACATCACTTTGTGTTTTCTTTTTTCAGCCCATACCATCAGGCTCTGGAGCTGGTACTGAGCAGGTGCATGGAGAAGAGGTGGATGCAGCTGCTGTGCAGGCAGTGCATATGGGTGTCCTTGGAAAAACCCCAAGCTCATGCAGACGCTGTGTGTCTACTGACAAGGTGAGACCCCTGGGGCTCCATCCAACCCAGTTTGTATGGCCATGTGAGGGAAACAGCTGCCAGGACCCGTTCCAATCCAGTGTGGCAGAGTATTGCCTGTGTTGGAGCAGGGGAAGTTGTGGGTCATTGCCTGTGTCCTTCCTGCATGACCACATGTCTCCTGCTTGAGTTCTGTGCGCAGCGTCCTTTTCTGCACACAGCTCATCTCAAGAGGTGTGACACAGTCCCTGTCTCAGTGGCTGAAGTCCTCATCTGAAAACCTTCAGCTCACAGCAACAGCTCTCTTTGCTGAGGTGAGGCAGCTGAAAGAAGAGAGTTCTTCAGAAACCACTGCTTGGCTTGTCTCCTTTGGGAAAAGAGTGACAGAGGGGAGAGTCACCATTAAGACTCCCAAGGATGCTTCTTTGTACAGTGCCAGAGCTTAACTCAGTACTTATGGACACGTTGCTTTATTTTAGCTAATGAAAGAGCCACCAACCACACAGAGGAGGTTCCTAGACATCCTGATGGAGAAAGCCCAGAAGAGAACCAACGCTGTGTGACAGATGGCAGTGAGACTGCTGGGCAGCACGTTCAGAAGAGCATCTGAGAAGGTGAGACTTTTCCCCTCTCTGACTGCAGCCCCTCACTCAGGAGATCCAGATGCAGAGCTCTGGCAGGCTAGCTAAGGCCAAGGAGTCTTTTCTAAGACTACGTTCCTCTCTCTGCCATCAGCAGGGAGGCAAAACTGGCAAACAGCAAGCTTTCCTGAGCTGAGAACTGCTCTCTTTCTTACTAGTTAATTCAGCCCTTGGCAGCCACAGCAGACATGGACAAAGACCACTGAGCATCAAGGAGTTAGAGAGCTGCACAGCAGTAGAGCTGAGCTGGCCCAGGCCTGTGCTGCACTGAGCTGCGTGTACAGCTTGTCTCTCAGTGTGTGCATTGCCGGCCACGTCCCTTGGCTGCAGGATGCACTCATTCAGCTCAGCTCCCCTTTGTGCCAACGGATACACTGCCTGCACGTCCCTGTAACCCTATGACTTTCTTCTTTGGGTGACCAAAACAGCACAGACCCTCCCACAGATGGGGTCTGCGCAGCATGCGTGGGTCAGGGGGCAACTTCAGTGCTGTGTAAGTCAGGACTAACACAGGATTACTGAGGAGGTCATGTGTGTCTTTGGCTTGGCAGGTGCAAAAGCAGAAGGCCATTCTGAAAGTGCTGCAGAGATGCTTGGGATATGATGCCTGCTTCGAGCTCGTTCCTGAGAGCGTGCTTGCACTGGCTGAGGTGGTGAGAAAGCTGTGCACCAAGAACTTGGGCTCTGCCTTTGAAGGCTTTGCAACATCCACCAAGGTGTTCTTTGAAGCTGTGAGTGAACCCATTCTTTCTCTATCACACACTGCTTTAATGGGGCTTGGAATGAGTAGGTGAGAGTCATTTATTGGGCTGCCACCCTCCACAGCCTAAGGAGGCAGCGCACAGGTGCTGCTAGAGCTCAGTTGGAGGTCTTCCATTACCCAGCTAACAGGTAGGATCATGCAAGTTGTCCTTCGCTAGTCAGCCTTCAGCCTCTGTGCAGCCCTGGCCTCCTCTGCCTCCAGGAAGAGACCATTCTTTGCCAGAGGAGTGATGGAAACATGGGTCAGCCTTCTCCTGCACCTTCAGGAACTGGACCCCAGAGTGTCTGAAGTAAGAGCCCCCAGAGGTTATTAGCAAAGCTGTAGAGAGCTGCTTGGCAATGGCAGACATGTTCTGCCACTCCCACCTGCTTGGCAGCTGCTGAGTGTCTCTTAAAACACTCCTGAAAGCATTGCAAGGAAACCTGGGGCAGTCTCACATAATTTCCTAGCAGTGCTGCCCTTCTTTGGGCACGTGCCTTCATGTCTGGCCCAGTCTCCCACATCTAGTGCCTGTCCCCAGGAGAGGACAGTGAGGAGACAGCCCAAGAACACAGCTGCCAGGCATCGGGGCTGCTTAGGGGCCTGCTCAAGGAAGGGGGAGAGTCCCCTCTGCTCCAGTAATGCCTTCTCCTGTCTGGAGCATGGACCCAGTGCATATCCATTGCTCCCAGCACCCACAGAGCGGTGTGTGATGGGCACTGTGTGCACTGAACCCAGAGCACAGGAAGAGCACAGGGCAGTGCTGACCCCAGTGGTGTCCAGTAACAGTGTGCACTGTGATACACTGTGGCTAAACACAGTCCTGTGAGCAGCAAAAAATATGCAGTGTGCTTTCTGTTCTAATAAAGGAATTTGAAAACAAGCTTCAAGTTTGCTGAAAAAATCACCTTTTTTTTTTTTTCTATATTTGTGCTTCTACTTTCAGTCAACTAAAAACACCTGCAAATTTTTAAATGGAATGTACAGACTTGCAATCAGATATTCAATTCAAAGATCTGATCATGTCTCTTTCCCAGGCTTCTATGAGCCCTCTATTATCAGAAAGATATTCTTCACTTCAGAATCCCATCTTATTCATGTCATCACTTTTTGGCAGCACATACATTTGTGAACAGCCATTTCAAGGATGAAGCACAGGAAGAGTAACATTTCATTCACCATCTCTGACCAACGCTGTGAGTCCCCACTGAGAACTGCAGCCACTGCCATCGAGCCACACTGATGCGTTAGCTTCATGTGTTTTATTGCTTCATTGCTCTTCTTTATGTTTTACTAAGGAGATTTAACATTAAAATAAATGTTGTTACTTATACACATGAACTATATTCTATACTTCATGAGAGCTGCTCCAAAAGTACTGCCTCCTGTGTTATGATGTTGGCCCAGAGGCAGATGGTGGTGGTATGGCAGTACAGGTGGAACCTTCCCAACAAAATCCCATTCCATGGTGACAGATGGCAACAGAGGGGCAGTCTAACACAACAGTGTCTGACACTGAAGTGCAGATGAAGAAAAGGTATGTCACTGAATTCCTCCATGCAGAAAAATGTCACCTACCGGCATCCATTGACACCTGATGAACTTTTCTGGAGACCAAGCAGTGGATGTAAGCACAATGAGGGGTGGGTGGTATGTTTCAGTTGTGCTGACAGCGACACTGAGTTACCTCTGCTGGTGCAGTTGTGACGAGTGTGGCATGCAGGCTCTTGTTCATTACTGATGAAAATACACAGCTAATGGTGATGACTAAGTTGAAAAATAGTGTTTTGTAGCTGAGAAATTGTGCTATCAGTTACTGTGCTCATTGCATCTGCTGTAGTTTCCAGAGAAACCAATAGGAGGCATTACTTTTGGAGTAACATAGTAACATATGGATATGGAAACAGAACGGTGATGTCTACAGGGAGAGGGAGTTCTCTTCTGAGGTGGGTACCAGCACTACTGAAAGTCCACAGAGCTGCAGCACTCACTCTGTAGCTCCCCATGAACCACGTGGTGGGATGGTATGGAATGCAGAAGACAGAAATGACAAAAGCATGGCACTGTGTCAGCACAACCCTGAGAAGAGGTATGAACATGGCATGGCAGGGAAAAAGGGATTTCCTTCACAATGGAATGGTGCACAAGGGATTCTTCTTACTACAGCAATAACTTCAGGTCAGAGGTCCCATTGCATTTGCAATGCCTGCTGATGACAAAAGCTGCTGCTGCTAATTGCTTCCAAAGGCTGTAATGCACAGCTGTGACACAGACCTGGGCTCCTTCATTTGCACCCACCACACGGTGCCTCCCTCTGCCTTGCAGGTCAGCTTATGCAGCTGGTGACAGTGCAGGAGCAGCTGCTGTTGGGAGGAAGGAATCCAGTTTGATGAGCTGTGCAGCAGCTCCTGCTAGGGTGGCAGAGGAGGCAGGAATGATGTTCTTCTGCAACATGAGAAGCTCCACTGCAGAAAGTCACAAATCCTGCAGAAACCTGCAGGAGAGTCAGAGCATGTGTGGGTGCCCAGGAGGAAATCCAGCCCCAGCACTGGAGCAGCACCTGGCCATGGAACACTGTGACATTAGAACAGAGCTATTCTGCCTTAGTCAAGCTAGCTTTGCAAAGAAGGACTTGTGTGTCCCCATCAAACCCAGAGGGCTGGTTCATCCAAATGCTTGCAGTTTGCTTGGAAGCCCAAATCCTTGTGGCCCCGAAGCTGGAGGCAGCCTGGTGGCAGCATCTCCTGGGTCCAATTGTGCAGTGCCTGAGTGAGAGAGTGACCCAAGCTGGCTGCACAAGACTCATCTGACTTTCTCTGTTATTTTACTTCCAATAACCCCATTGGGTGACCCTGGTGTTGGTTTCCTAAAATTTGGATCCTGGAGGTGACCATGCCCTTTGATTACTTTGAAGGCACAGAAGCGATGGGAGAACTCACTGAGGTCACAGTCTTTGCCAGGGTGGGGGCATTTGTTCCACAGGAGGTGAGCAGAGCTGGTGCTCTGGTGAGTGTGCTGCACACCGAGACTGAGCTCTGGGCCTTCTTGGAAGAGACCACCCTGTGACAGCCCATCAGAAGTAGCGCCGCAGTGTGTGTGTGAGCTGGGCACAGCTTAGGCTGAGCAGGCTGAACAGGTGAGCTGGGCTTGGTGCTGGGTGGTCACTGTGAGGTGTCTCAGAAGAAAATCTGGGCTGGGGAGGAGTTCCCAGCTCCAGCAGCACCCTTCTGTACAGCTGTTTCCAGGGGAAGTGGGTTCTCGTTGAGATTCCATCCCACATTTTCGGTGAGGATGATGAAACTTACCATTACTCCCCTGGAAAATTGCTGCTAGGACCCTGCCTTCATGTCAGATGTTAAAAAGGAAGGAGAGCGCTGACCTCATGGAGTGCAACTTGTGGCTTAGTGATGCATGGGTGTGCCATATCCAGGAGATATTGAAAAAAACCCTCTGAGGTAATGGCAGAAAGCCAGGCACTCAGCTGGGACATGGACTGTTGGAGGACATGTGAAACACTGTGTGCTTTGGGCCGTGGCTGCCACCAGTGTCACGGCTGTGAGCTGTGCATGAGGGTGGGCACACTATGTCAGCTCTCATCCCAGCTAGCAGTGAGAGCAGGGTGAGGCTGATGAGTGCTGACCGTGCGGCACAGCCACTGTGCTGTGTGTCAGCCAGGAGGGAGAAGGGGTGCTGCTGTGCCTGGGTAAGCCAGAACTGGAGGTCTCTCAGATTCCCAAAGTGCTGCAGCGAGAGTAGAGGACAGAGCGAGATTTCCTCATGACAGCAACACCAGCTGTGTGCAGAGCTGCTGAGGAGATGGAGAGGAATACTTGCTGACGGAAGCCGTGGCAGTCAGACACAAGCTTGATCTAGTGCAGGGCAGCTCTCGCAGCCAGCTGATTTGCAGACATTGCCCTTCTCCAGAGGCTGAATTACATGACAGAAGAAAGCTGGGAAAATGCACATTCCTCATCATTTTTTCACTTGTGGATACTTTCTGCCAGGTTCCCTGTTTGAAAGGAGATCTCAGGGAGCAAGGCAGTCAAAGAGTGAAGCCAGCTCTACCTGGGAGCGAGGGAAGTTCCTGTGAAGAGAGCCCTCAGAGCCTGAGCTTCCTCGGGGACTTCAGTGGTCATGCCTGAGCAAGGAGACGACTGCTTCTGCTCTACACATGGAAAGATATGGCTGGGTTTCTTTGGCTTGGGTTTTCTTCCTTGTTTCTAAGGGGTAAGGGTGGAGCAGAAACCCTAGAACCCTAAGGGTGGAGCAGGCACATGAGTATCCCTATGGCACATGGGTGTCCCTATGGCACACGGATGTCCCAGTGCCATGCGGGTGTCCATCCCAAAGTCACATCAGTTTCCCAGTTACACACTGGTGTCCCAATGGCACATGGATGTCCCATTGACATTTGGGTGTCCCTATGGCACATGGGTGTCTCAATGGCACATGGGAGTCCTAATGGCACAATAACCAGTTGGACTGTATACTTGCTGCACACAGCCTGGGCTAATAGCACAGAATTGTCTCAGCCTGTATTTTCCCTTAGTGTCTCAGCAATCTCATATCCTATCTCTGGCACCATCTGCAACCTCTCCACAAACATCTGCACCTTCCAGGGCACAGTGAGACACAATGGAGGTGGACTGTACTTGCCACCACACAAGAGTGAGTTTCTTCTTGCACATTGCACATGAACTGTGTAAGAATGAATTCTGAGTATTACTTCTGAGCAGGTGCAGTGCTGTAGGGGATGTCAAGTAACCACTGTGGAAACATTGAGATGCCAACAGCAGCAGTTGGTGGCATCAATGAGATGGAAATCTGTGTATAAACTGTGGTGCTTAGAGTTGAGTTAATCCTTTTTAGAGACAAAAAATACGTTCCTCAACTTGTGCACCTGAGAGCATTTTGTTTACTGATGCACCTTTGCTCTGCTGAGTGTAGAGCTGTCAGGTAAACTGGGGTTCTTTTGCTACCACCTGAGCAGGAATGAGACTCGTAATGGTTTCTGTAAGCGTGTTATGGTTTAAACATCAGTTTGTGTTTTGGCTGTAGAAGCAGTGTCTGTTTCTTTGGGGGCGGCCATGGTCTAATGGGACAATACTGCTACTGCCTCCTGGTTTCTGTAACATCAGCAAATGATATTTTGTTTTAGGGATGGAGCCTGAGCATCCACTGAATGGTGCTGGGCAAGCAGGGAAACGGAAAGCCTTTGCAGGTAAGAGCCTCTTGTGAGCCATGGTGTGGATATCTGCCTCTAAACAAGGCTGCATGAAGGGGTGTGTGTGACAGAGAAGAGAGGAAAGAACACTGCAGATCTGTGCTGACTGCAGAAACGGAACAGCGCTGGAGCAGCAGAAAGGCACATGGAAGAAGCTAGTATTGAAGATGAGAATTTTGTTGTTGGCTGTGCTAACATCATCCTCCCAAGAGATGCTCTTCAAAAAATTCTTTTCTTTCTGTCAGAGGCTGATGTCAGTGACCTTCCTCTGAAGCGCAGCTTTGTGGAAAGACAGGGGAGGACTATGGAGTGTGGCAGAGCTCACAAGAGAGGTACAGATACACAACAGGCATCTGGGTTTGGTGCACTTTCTTTCTCGTTGATTTTTCTGTCTCTTCCTTCCTGTAACTGTTGTCGTTGAGTGTTGCTTGGGGTCTGAATCCCTGAGATTTGCAGTTACCTTTCCTTTCCTGATTTGAAAAGTAAACCCACAGTTCACCCTAGATCCTAAGATCCACGACTGTGAACGCTCAAGATGGGATTTCCAAGTACTGTGGCCCACTGTGCAGACCTTTTGCTTTTTGCAGTGCTGGACTCTCTTTCAACCTTGTTGCTTCTCTTTTCTTGATGATGGCAGGGAGAGGCACTGGGACAAATGGAATGAGCCATGTGAATGCAGTCTGTTCTGAGAAAGCTCATTGAAGAACAGAATCCAGAGCCCACGTCCAGACCAGAGGGCTTCCTTGCAGAGCAGGTCTCAGCCCAGGCGGAAGACTTTCCCCTGCAGTGGACCCCCACTCTTCTGGCTGGAAGAAAGCACAAGGACTTGGAGGAAGAGAAGCAAATGGCAGAGCAACTCCCTGCCCATAAGAGAATGAGGGGTGAGCACAACAGGGAGATGTGTCGAAGTGGAGACAGCGTGCTGGATCCAGCAGTACACCCTGGGCCTGCCCCGGAATGGATCTCCAAGCGAAGAGGTGAGAAAGTGCTGTGGAACCCGCCCTGCTCAGCTGCTGCCCTTAGTGAGCACACTGAGATTGCTTAGGGTTTGCTTTTTCCTTCTCTGGAGAGGGGAAATGAATTGAAGGCTACAAAGTCCAAAAGCGAGGGTGTGCCAGAATGCGTAAACCCGTCTTGTTCCATTCACTACATGACAGTCCCCCTGGGAACGCTGTTCACTGAGAGGGTTCCTAATTCAATTTCCTTTGTCTTTTTTCTGCCATCTGCTTTTATGGTACACAAATTCTCACAGTTTTGCTGTTGACAAACTGAATTTATCTTTTTTTTTCTCACTCTGTAGGAAGGAGAAGATGACAGTGATGAAGAAGACAAGAGAGAAGAGCAGAAATGATGAAGGCTTCTCTGAGAGCTGCTTGCTGCACGTGTGGAGGTGAGTCTTTGGTGAACATAGGCACATGCTAACTTGTTCTCAGTGCAGAAAATAGATAGTAAAACCACAAGGGAATTGATGTAATAGAAAAGCACCAAGCTGTGTAGTCAGCACAGGTTCACCAGGGGGAGGTCATGCCCAACTAA
The DNA here is from genome assembly GCA_002218305.1 of Callipepla squamata. Taxonomy (NCBI): domain Eukaryota; kingdom Metazoa; phylum Chordata; class Aves; order Galliformes; family Odontophoridae; genus Callipepla; species Callipepla squamata. Next base: position 42,792 of record MCFN01001329.1, read on the forward strand.
CTTGGTACCTTCTGTGATGTCATTACTATTTGGATAGACGGGGAGGAGAGCAGTGGATGTAGTCTCCTTTGATTTCAGCAAGGCATTGGACACTGTCTCCCACAGCATCCTTCTAACAAAACTGAGGAAGTGTGGAATAGATATGTGGATGGTGAGGTGGGTTGAGAACTGTCTGACTGGCAGAACTCAGAGGGTTGTGATTGGCAGCACAGAGTCCAGTTGGAGGCCTGCACTTCATGGTGTTCCTCAGGGGCCTGTGCTCGGTCTGGTCCTGTTCAGCATCTTCATCAGTGACCTTGATGAGGGGATAAAGTAAACCCTCTGCAGGTTTGTTGATGATGCAAAGCTGGGAGGAATGCTGACACACCGGAAGGCTGTGCTGCCATTCATCAAGATCTGGACAGGCTGCAGAGTTGTGCAGAGAGGAACCGGATAAGGTTTAAGAAGAGCAAGAGTAGAGTCTTGCACCTGGGGAGAAGTAAGCATGAGCACCAGTACAGGTTGGGGGATGAGCTGCTGGAGAGATCTGAGGAGAGGGACCTGTGTGTCCTGGTGGCCAAGAAGGCCAATGGAATCCTGGGATGCATTAAGAGCGTGGCCAGCAGGTTGAGGGAGGTGATCTTCCCCCTCTACTCAGCCCTGGTGAGCTGCACCTGGAAGAGTGTGTCCAGTTCTGGGCTCCTCAGTACAAAACAGACAGGGATCTGCTGTGCAACTTGGGCTGGGGAGCTGCTTTGCATGGGAATTAGACACCATGATCTCCAGGTGTCCCTTCCAACCCCTACAATTCTGTGAATCTGTGAGAATCTGAGACTCATTGGGAGCCATAGCATCCTATTGGGAGTCATAAGCACCACTAGGGACCCACAGTGCCCCATTGGGAGACATAGTAATTTATGGAAATTTCTTCACACTTCCTCTGGCTCGAGAAGAATGCATTTGGTAATGGCCAGAGGGTTTTGCTGTGGCAAAGAAGCTTGCCACATCAGGGACTGCAAACTTTGAAACCATGTTCCAGCAGCAGGGCATGAATCTTATCATAGACAACAGGTTATGGAAGGTAATGTCAGCAAACCAAATGATGGGAATCTGCTGCTCCACATGGGGGCATTCTGGAAGGTTTACCAATCAGAATTTCTTCATGAGATCTCCTGAGATTGTTTCTGTCCTATTTCTACACTTGCTTTCTTTCTTTCTAGTCCGCAGTGAACAGCCTGGTGGAGGTGATGCAGAAGCTGCAGCTGAAGGACTGATGTGAGGAGCAGCAGAAATCAGCAGCTGCAGTGTGTTACAGGACAGCGCTCCGAGTGCCACCCAACTTGGCACTCCAAGTTTTTTTTGGTTGCACTCCATCAATAAATGATCACGGTTATGGATTCACAAAGAGCCCATGTCCCAATTTGTCCAGCAGCATTCCATAAGCTGCTGCATGACTTTTGGTCTGGAGTAGTGTTCATGCAGCTTAGGACCACCAAGCTCCCATCCCAGCACTGTGGGTTTGGGGGGTGATATACTGCTGTCACTTCTCAAGCAAGAGGACATCCTTTCATAGGTGAAATGATGAAAGGACCTTTCATAGCTGAAATGATGGATGATTGGATGATGCACGTTGGGAGGAAGCCAATTTGATCAGCCCCTCCAGTAGACTGTCTTGGTAATCCTGATCATCATTGGGTTCATCGGTTTCATCATGATGGGGATCACACATACTCGAGAGTAGAGGCCTTGCAGAGATATCTTGTCAAATTAGAGGGCAATCACCCAACTTAGGAAATTTGACAGGAGAAACTGACAGATTCTGCAGCTGGGACAGGGCAATCCTGGGGTTATACTGTAGGAAGAGACTTAGCGCTAGTGTCTGCAGTAAATGAGGCTTCAGGCTGTATGGAAATGTAGCTTTCCCCTTGTTACTGTTAACAGCAAGGAACAGGATTCAACTGGGTAAGTCACAAGAGACATCAAGAATGACGGGATAACATCTGCATAGAGGCAGCTTGAGAAGTATTGCTGGTTCTGGGAAGATGCTGCCCAAGAAGCACCACCTTAAACTGGATGGATGAATGGATGGATGGAGAGACAGTGGACATAGAAAATTGGATTGGTTAAAAAGGACAATTTGAGTTGGAACTGTGTAAGGATGGGCTTATAGCAACTCAAAAAACTATGGGATTGAAGGTAATGAGGTTCCTCCTAGGAGACACTTAGCTTGAGCTGTAAATCACAAGAACTGCAAATAAAAGAGGATGAAAGACAGTCAGACTGAAAGCAGAAGTAAAGGCTTGAACCAGAGAATGTTGGAGGGGGCAGCAGCAGGATACCTTCGGGACAAGGTGGCAGGAGTGCAACTCCTGCAACACTTTCTGGAGAGCCGGGTGTGACCTGGGTAATGCCTTGCAGGCTCTGGTGAGTGCCAGAGGTGACTGGTGATTGGTGACACTCACAGCACAGCATGTGAGGGCCTTGCACAGGAGCTGATTCCTCAGGAGCGGTGAGAAGGTCAGCACCCTTCCAATTCCTGAGAGTGCCCAAATGCCCTTGGGTAATGGAGGGGGTGGCAGGTGGGTTTGGAGGGCTGGGACCAGCAGACTTTGCCTGAGCTATGGATTGAAGCAGCTCACTCCCTATTAAGAACACGTCACATCCAGTCCTACTGTCCTACTTTCCTTCTAAAGGGATTGACCATCAGGCAGCACAGGAGGCACTGCAGGAAGGCAGCCATCCCACACCGCCAGTCTTGGACAAAGCAACACAGGCAGCTCAAGCAACTGGCATGACAGGTAATTTCTGTCCCCTGGTCATCCAGTGTCACCAACCAGAGTCACTGTGTGCCAGCAGGCTCTTCCTGCCTGCTGTTGCACACCGGACCAGCAGCCAAACCTGAGTGTGTGAGCACAGAGCACATGTTGTAAAAGAAGCCAGTGATGGCTCTTTGAATATGGCTGACATCAGTGGGGCGCAGAGAGTTGCTCCGGCAGCATCCAAGAGCAGAGAGACTATAGAGCTCTGTGATGCTGCTCAGCTCCCACCAATCCCAGTTCCCAGAGAGTTGTGAGCTTTGCCCTTTGGGGAACTAAGTCACCCGAAGGCGATGAGATGGACCCAGTGTGGTAGGAGCTTGCAGGAGTCTTTCTCCCCTGGGCTGGCTCCAGCTGTGCCTTGTGCTGGCTGGAGCCCAACCTTCAGCCTGGGAGATGTCCTGGGGGAGAGCTCAGGATGCGTGTGCTTGGGAAAGAGTGAGGGTTTCTGCTCTGCAGATGAAGTCCAGAGCCCAGGACAGAGCCCTGGCCCTCAGCCCACATAAATACATGTGCAGCAGCGGTGCAGCCCCTCCTGACCCAACAAGAAGTTGAAGCAATCCCCTCCCTACTTAGACACCAGGGACAGAGGCACCCACTGATGAAAAAGAAAGTCTCTTGGGTCTGTGAAACATACTGAGAGATTATGTGTAGTGCAGGGGAAGGTAACGTGGGACATTGTCTCGCTGCTTGCAGGGATGGATGCAGGGGAAAACACAAGCGGTGCTGTTTGCAGATTTCACAGTGATGGCAGTGGTCTCTGCTATGCTGCTGCCTGCACTGGTGCTGACCTGTGTTGCCATGTCACGGATGTGGAAACAATATCCGTGAGTTGGCTATTCCCCAGAACTCTTCACTGCTACAGTTGGTAGTAAAGCATCTGTGGTGCCAGATCAGCTGCTGTCAGTGCGCTGTCAGGATTTATGGTGCAAGGTCTTTGAAGTTTCCCCTTAGTTCTTGTCATGGTTACTAATGCTTTCTGAAACTCATCCTCACAGACTGTTCCAAGCAGCATAGAGAGATGCAGAACAAGCTCATCCTGGCACCAACAGGGAGCAAGTTCCAACTGGAGATGAGGGCAGAATGGAGCTAGGAGAGACAACAAAATAGATTCTTACCCGTGAAAACAAGAATCTCAACAATAATTCCAGTCCATCCCATTCTGCCATCCAAGAGGCCAGAGGTCTTCAAACTCACCAGGAAGACCTGAGCATGAATGAAAGGCGTGAAAGAGGACCATGAGAACGGTCCCGAGTGCTGTGTTCTGTCAGAGGATGGCCCTGAAAGGAGAGCGGTGAGTCAGCAGCAGAGCATCTGTCCTTCACCCTGCATTCTCCGGGACAAGTGTCTCCAAAATTTAGAGGATTCTTAGCTCAACATAGCTACAGTCCTTCTGAGTGTCCTGATGAGGACCCAGAAAGTGAGTTCCCTCTGACCTCAGAACAATAAGTTTCTGTCTTTGGAGATGTGAATGGGGATGGCCGGTTTCTGGGAGAGCCAACAGGTGGCAAAAGAGGAGCGGTCCCTCTCCATTTGGTCGCAGTGGTTTCAGATGATGACCTGGATATAACTGTGACTCCAGGGCTTTGTGATCTCCTGCTGGATGTTGACGATCAAGTGGGGGCAGAGATTCCATAGCACAGCAACATGCTGTGGAAATTCCTGCATTACGCCATCTGCAGCACTACCACCTGCTCCACTTGATGTTGAAGTGGAGTGTGAGCAGGATGTGGATGAGCTCCTTCTGGAACATTCTGAGATGACGGACGGTGTAACTGTGTAGTCATACTTTATACTAAAAAATAATTTTAGAAGGCAAAAAACAAAAGGAAAACCAACACTGTTCTTTTTCTTGGATACACTGAGGTGGTACTTTTTCTAGATGAGACTTTGTGATGAGTCTTGAAGCAGATTTGAACTGGTAGAATTTAGCAGTGTCCTTGCTGGTTAGAGTTCAGGGGTTGTGCATCCATTCCCCAGCTCTAGCTGTCTCCTGTCACTATTAAGAGGACAGAAGACTTCTGGCACAGAAGGATGTCCATTTGCAAGGCTTAAATTTCGTGCTTCTTCCTTCCTCTCTGCTTGGTAAAACTTATATGCAGGGTTTGGTGCTCTGATTTCTTGGAGTGCCTGAGTCAACTGTGGTGGTGCAACTCACACTCCCCACATTCTCCCCCTTCTCTCGGGCCTCTCCGTGCTCAGTGCATTCTTCAGACAAAAAGTGGAGGACCAGTACAAGGAGGTACTCCTCTTCCCTCATCCCTGCTTGCCTCTGGGTAGCAAGGAGCAAGAACTGGAACGTGAGGGGATGCCCTTGTTGTATCTGGCTCCTGCCTTGCGTCCTATTGCCCAGGAACAATCCTGGAGTCCATCATCTCCAGACAGCCTGGAACATCTCTACACAAATCGTGGCCCAAGTGGGATAGCATGGAATTGGTGAGTCCAGCAAGTCCTGGGGTTTGTGCAACTGGTGGAAAGAACATGAATATTTTGACATCCAAGGGGCTGGTGCGGAAAAGTCATCCCACTGGAGTCAGCCTTGATTATGGCCTGATGAGGAACGGTGGCCTGTTGTATTTGCTGTAAGCTCAAGTAGAGGCAAATTGCAAGCAGAAGCCAGCTTGTTCTTCTCCTACCCACCACCCTACTTATTTTTCTGGTTCAATGATACACATTTGTTTCACAACTGTGGATGCTGAGGTGTTTTACTAATCCACATTCTTTTCTGTGTTTGTGTGTATGTCTGTGTATGAGAGTTTAC
>MCFN01001330.1:2114-20559 GCA_002218305.1 Callipepla squamata
GCCGGAAGGAAGAGAGCCAGAGAGAGGGGGGGCAACCCGCGCAGGCTCCGAGCGGATCTGTGCTCCCGGAAGCACCTCCGGAAGCACCACCGAGAGGGAGAGAGCGAGAGGTCCGGTGGACTTGGGCTCCTCCACTCCGCTCACTCAGATGCTCATTCACTGGTTCAGGCTGTGACCAGACAATCCCACTACAAGTACCCAAAAAAGTTTACAGATATCCCAGAACAACTGGCAGTACGCCCAGACTTCAAGGTCGTGTTATGCCGTACAGTACCTGCAGTAGAGATAAGTTTGCTAGCAAGAGACAGAGATTCACTCTAAAAGTATGTCTCTGCCCGGCTAGCTCAGTTGGTAGAGCATGGGACTCTTAATCCCAGGGTCGTGGGTTCGAGCCCCACGTTGGGCACCAAAAATGTCAACGGTTCACCGGGCTGGATCGGCCCGGTTCCGTGACGACTGGTGCGGGGGACCCACGGACCCACACCCCAGGAAAGGGGAAGGGAAAAGAGAGATGGGCCTAGAAACAAAACAGCGGCAACGATCTGAGGAGGAAAGCTAATTTACTAAATAAGATATTAGAAAGCAAAATAACACCATATGATACAATATAATTGGAATTGAAGCTAATAAATCAAATAAGATGAGCAAGAGAGAGTGTCCGATAAACCGAAGGCCTTACGCTAACGCTGAAGGCAATACGGCAGCGAGCACCCACTGCTGAGTCGATCCCGAAGGAAAGAGAGTGTCCCGTAAAGCTGAGGGTTTTTATCTGCTCCCTCTGAGCAGAAAACACGTAAAAATACAAAGCATCGCAAAGTCCTCTGGGACAAAACCATGACAAATGGTTGGGGTCTATTAAAGGCTACATGATCAGGAGGAACCTACTGATGAGACCTGCCTGCTTCAAGTGGAGGAGGTGTCATGCTCACAGGCTTCAGTCATGAAGGGGGAATTCAACAACCCAGATACGTGTTGAGATAGCAGCATGTCAGGTGGCAAACAATCCAGGAGATTCCAGGAATCTGTTGAAAATAACTTCCTGGACGAAATACTAGACAGACTGTAGGGCAAATAAACCCCAAGAATAGCACTCAAAGAAAATAGTGCGGAAGATGGTATATTATTGGTAGGCTTAAGTAGATGGCATATGGTATACAGACAACCGGCAAAAAGAGAGTGGCTCAACCTCTATGATGGTTGAGGCGTGGAAATGACACCACTAGAAAGGAAACTCCAACCAGAGATCCTTCTCAAGTGGGGGTCAGCCCTTAAATGGGGTGTGGGAGAGGTGGAGCCAGACTCCACCCCTTCCAATCACAAAGGTACATTACCTTCACCTGTGCCCCTGTGGCTGACTCAGTGCTTACCTCAGGTGATCAATCAGTGGTTCAGGCCCTGATTCAACAGTTCCCATACACTCCACCCCTTCACAACATGAACCACTGATCAAGTAACTATAGAGTGAGCCCTCCTTAATACCAATACATCGCAACGCTTACATAATGACCCATCATGATGCATATTGATGTAATCTGGGATGAGTGATGATCAGCGTATGGCTCGTGTTCTTCCTTGGGCCAGTGCTCGGTGGTGTCTACTGGAAGCATGCGGTCACGTTGTGCAGGTCCGTCCTACTCTTCATCAGTCCCAGGCAGACCATCACTGGATGTTGCACATGATCTTATAGCAACTCTGGAACACTGCAGCATCATTTGGTTCCCTCCGGTGACACATAGACTCACGGGGAGTAATATAGATGTTTCAAAGGCACCAAGAGGGGGAGGTCCGCCCTCAAGGGTAAGATACAGGACGTATTCCTGTCTTGGGTCAACACTTCAGCTTGTACTGGGGCATGCCATGGCCGCCTGTACCAAACTCTTTGGCCAGATATCTGTGGCTGTACGACTATATCAGGCACTAGAGGGGGTGTCCTGATCTGCCACAGAGACATGATAGGGGTTCCTTTAGGAATAAAGACTGGAGTGTTGACCACGATATCAGTAGGCCATGTACCAATTACCTGAGGGACTACCAAACCTCCCACCCCCAACAATCTCCCCAAGGTGCAAGTAGGCCACACCATCGTGGTCCTACCTGCACCTTCCAAGGCCATCTTATTTTATTGGTACCTGGTCTTAGGTTCTCAGGGGCAGGGAGCAGAAGATTGTTCTCACGGCCAGTCTGAGGTCTTACCTCATTATCTGTACCTGTAATTTGGATCCTAAGTGGGGAGGCCCATGTTGTTTGCAACGTTTTCAAGGCACTGGGTCTGCCATCTCTAGGCCTTTCATTCAGATCTCGAAGGGTTTCGTGGAGTCTCTTTGTCCACCCCTGCAGAGACTGAGAGTCTGTCTTCAGGGCAGCCTTGAGAATACCATTATAATGCTCAATAAGGCCTGCCCCCGTTGGATTGTATGGCAGGTGGAATCGCCACTCGATATTGTACTCTTCTGCCCAGCTTTGTATCATTGCACCCGTGAAATGACCCCCTTGGTCGCTCTCAATGACTTGTGGTGTCCCATAGGCAGCCATCAATCTTGTGAGCGCCTTGATGGTGTATGCCTGGTTGGCTTTTGGTACTGGATAGGCCTGCATTAGCCCACTTGCGGTGTCGACACAGGTTTGGGCATATCTCGACCCCTCAGATCGAGGGAGGGGCCCAATATAATCAACCTGCCATCTCTGTAGAGGATTGCATCCTCTAGCCAGATGGGTTGTTGTTTCAGGCAATGACCTCGGTCTCATTCTAGAGCAGGCATCACAGACGTAGCATGCTTGAGCTACGTCCGATAATTGTACAGGCAGTCCCCATACTTTGGCAGCTGCCCACATGGTCTTCTGTCCAGAATGCCGCAGCTTTTGATGTAACCAGTAGGCGATGTTCTCAGATGGTGAGTTCTCAACCCATCTGACTCGGGCCAGTGTGTCGGCTTCATCATTTCCTGGTGACTGTAGGGGTCGGTGACCAGAAACATGGTAGACACGTACAGTTCTGTGTTCTATATGTCTAACCACATATCTTTGCCCCAGATCGGTCGGGAGAGGATAGCCCAGTCCTGGGTAGCCCACTGTGCGATCCAAAGAGTGAGCCCCCGGTACACAGCCCAACTATCTGTGCAGATATTCAGGACACCATCACCAGGTTCTTTGGTTATAACCATCCACACGGCCCGCAGCTCTGCCCACTGGCTGCTCTGACCATCCCCCTCTTCAAACCATATTGTGTCTGTGGCAGGATGGTATGCTACTGATCTCCACTAACTCGGGTTGCCCTCGCTTGACCAATCCGTGTACCAGGCATCTTCAGGAATGGGATATTTTCCTTCCTGGACGGGACTCTTCTCTGGCGGAGCACCCAAGGTTTGTTTTGAGCATCACTGTGATACGTCACTGGGCCTAGAATCTTTTGGAGTTCTTCTTTCAACGGTGAGGAAGACAGACTACTCCTCAGACTGAGATAGGCGACCCATCGCGCCACTGTCTTTGCCTGGGCCACCCCTGTCTTAGGAAGGTGGGTCAGATCTCTTACCCACCCCTGAATTGGAAGAGTGGTCTTAACTATGACTTCAGCCGTCTGGGTTATTGGCTCTACCGCTTGTAATGCAGTATAGGCAGCCAATAGCTGTTTTTCAATCATACTATATCTTTCTTCTGCTCCGTGCCAGACCTGAGACCAGAATTCAATGGGGGTCCGAACAGAACTCTGACGTTGCCACAGGCCCCAGCCAAAGCCATCCTGAGTAACATGAACATCCAATTCAGCTGGGAGGGTAGGATCGAATATACCCAATGCCTGGGCTTGTTTCACCGCCTGTTTTGTCTGCTGGAAAGCATCCTGTTCTGTTCTCCCCCAATCCCACGATTGGCCCCTTTTTTGTGAGTCTATACAAAGGTCTCAGCAGCTGCGCCAAATGAGGTATAAAGGAACGCCAGTATCCCAATATACCTAGAAATTCCTGCAGCTGCTTTGGTGTTGTACGGACTGGAAACGCCTGTACCTTATCTATGATGGCACTGGGTAGCACTTTGGTCTTTCCTCACAAGACTACCCCCAGAAATTTTACGGACAGGCCTGGACCTTGCATCTTTTGAGGATTGATTGCCCATCCTCTTTCACCTAGGTAGGCAGTTAATGAATCTGCCGCCTCTCCTACTGCTTCCAGTGAGTCGGATGTTAACAGGAGATCATCAATATAGTGGTATAGGTTGACGTTATTATTAGGTTTCCTCCAATTAGCTAGGTCACGCGCCGCCAAGTTATGACAGTACGTTGGTGAATGCACGTACCCCTGTGGCAGGACCTGAAAGGTCCACTGCCCGCCTCCCCATGTGAATGCAAATGCGATTCTTTGGCAATCGGAATACTAAAAAATGCATTTGCCAAATCCAGGACACAATGGTAGGTCTTGATTTCCCTACTGAGTGTGTCCATTAGGGAAGCAATATTGGGCACGGCCGCATGGATGGGCGGCGCGACCTTATTCAATTCCCTATAATCTGCCATCATTCTCCATGTACCATCCAACTTCCGCAGTGGCCATATGGGGGAATTATATGGACTATGTGCAGGTCTTATAATACCTACTTTTTCTAGTTCCTGCAACGTTTTTGATATTTCTTCCTGCCCCCCCGGGAGCCTATACTGTCTTACATTAGTAATCCGGCGTGGTTTCGGCAAACAAATTGGCTCATATTTCACATGGCCCCTCATACTGTCTGCGTTGCACGGATCCTAATGTACCTCTGTCGAAGTCTGAACTCTCCCACAGTTGTCTGGAGAGCCAAACCCCATAAAATGTCTATGCCCAAGATGTATTCTGGAATTGGGGCAATCGACACTTTATACTCCCGGGGTGGGAGACGCCCAACCCCCACTTTCAGCCATGTTTGGGTGACCGGAATGGTCTGTCCCCCAAACCCACCAATCATCACTCTACTGCCCTTAAACTTTGTTGGGTCTCCATATATAATTGATGTTTCCGCACCAGTGTCTACTAGAGCCATCACCTTTTGAATATTCTTATCTGACCAAAATATCTCTAATTCTACATATGGCCTCCGGTCACATCTGGAGGCCCTAAGGGGACCAAAGTCCTTCGTTACTCCATGAAGTTTGCTAGGTCTAAGTCTTTTACCGCAGGTGGTTCAGGCACTGTAGCCCGTGACACCTGTGGAGGTTTCTTTCTTCTATTAGGGACTATAAAGTCAGCCGAATTCCAGGTTGTTGTTGGTGTTGCCCGTATTATTCGTACTCCCGATTTTCTGGGAGTACTCTGAAATTTTTGATCATTTCTAAGTTGTTTCCAGAGTTGTAACAACACATGGTTGGGTTGCCCATCGATTTTAGCAAAGGCAACCCTGGCCCGTATAAGATCATTGAACGTGGTCTTTTGGGATACCCATATGGGGCCCGATTGGGGTATCTATTGGACAGGTTTCTTAGCTTTAATCGGGAATGCCTCTGTTTCTTCTACCATACAGACATTGCGCCTCGTTCTTATGCGCTCCGTTTCCCCATGGTCTGCCACCAACTGGGCTGCCTGTAGGACAATAGCCTCCGAAGCCACCAAGGGGTTTAGTATGGAGACCAAAGTCCCATAAAGGTGAGAGGGGGCTTGCTGTAGTATTAGGTCTCGCATGCCTGCTGTAAATTTTTCTGTATCAGGGCTTTCAAAGGTCTCTGAATACATAGCCACTCTCATATCCAGTTCCCGGATGTATGTTTGGAGGTCCTCCATAGAGGACCATAAACCGGTATTGAGTGGAATGTCAGATTTGTTAGGCCATGCTAGGCGGCATGCTGCCATCAACCAATCTATAATAGAATGATTCTCATTAGTGTAATGGATGGCGGCATATAATCTTTGCCTCAGGGCTGGGTGTATAGTTATAGATGCTAGTTTTGACATCTCTGTCCCACTGACTAATACGCTTTCAGCTCCTGCATCCCATAACGTCAGGAGCCATGATGGTACGCTTTCTCTTGGTTTTTGATGGAACCGTTGTACCAGGTCCATCAACTCACTTGCCATATACAGGCGAGCTGTCACATGCAAGCACGTTTCAGCAGGGGGCCGTTGGTCACAAGGCATCCCGCTGGTCTATCTTGCATTTTCTTTGTTTTGAGTTATGATTGGTCGGATCTCAAATGGATCTACCACAGATGGAGCTTCGAGATCCGATTTAGAAATCTTGACTTCTGAAACATCCAGGTCCGCTACTTCAGGGACCTGGGTGTCCTCCACTGATATGCTACATACTTGTCTTGTTGGCACATCTAGTCCAGGTTTTTTGGTTAGTAATGTGCCTAATTGTAGTTCCAACTTCTCAATTCGATCTCTTAACAATTGATTTTCAGATTCTATATTTGTATTTTTTATTTCCAACTTACGTAATGCCATTATTAGAGGCCAAGCCACAGGAGAAGCGGCTAGCCGACGTTCTTTTGTAACTAGTATGTCCTTATCTAGACCCTGAAAATAATCCGTCAGACAGGCTGGAGAGGGAGAGACACACACTGTAACCCGCAGGGGTCCCCATTTTTCAATATTGGTGGCTAAACCATAATAGGATGACCCCATAAATCCTGGAATTTGACCAGGAATAGTTTGGTCTAGGGGAGTAACGTTCTCCCCCCTGCCCTATATGAAAATGTTCCAAATGAAAGACATGGTTAGTTATTGTATATGTGTGCGTGTATGTATATATATATATTTTTTTTTTTTTAAGCCTGCCTAGCTCGCCAATCGTAGGGCAAATAAGCCCCAAGAATAGCATCCAAAAGAAATAGAGCAAAAGACAGTATATTTTAGATGGGCTTAAGTAGATGGTATACAGATAGTTAATAAGGAAAGAGTGGCTCACCTTTGAAGATGGTTGACGCTTGCTGATAACTCCACTAGGGAGGGATTTCCAACCAGAGATGGTTACATTAAAAGCTGTAGGATGCTCGACAAAAAACAATGTGGACAGCTGCTAAAGCATGGGGGCTGCCCGTACAACTATCCGATATTGCCGAGACATGCCGAGACTGTGATGCTTGCTCCAGCATGAGGCTGAAGTCGTTGCCTAAAACAACAGCTCATCCTGCTAGAAGACACAATCTTCTCCAATGATGGCAGGTTGATTACACTGGGACCCTCCCTCGGTCTGAGGGGGCAAGATATGCCCTAACCTGCGTTGACACTTCAAGTAGGTTAATGCAGGCCTATCCAGTGCCAAAAGCAAACCAGGCATATACCATCAAAGCACTCACAAGATTGATGACTGCCTATTGGACACCTCAAGTCACTGAGAGCGACCATGGGACTCACTTTACTGGTGCAATGATACAACACTGGACAGAAGAGAACAACATCAAATGGTGATTCCACCTGCCATATAATCTAACAGAGGCAGGCCTTATTGAAGGTGATTGTCCCTCTCTACTCAGCTCTTGTGAGGCCCCATCTGGAGTACTGTGACCAGGCCTGGGGGCCCCGGTACAGGAAGGATGTGGCACTCTTGGAGCAGGTCCAGAGCAGGGCCACTAAGATGATCGGAGGGTTGGAGCACCTCTCCTATGAGGATAGGTTGAGGGAACTGGGCTTGTTCAGCTTAGAGAAGAGAAGGCTTAGGGGAGACCTCATTGCGGTCTTCCAGTACTTGAAGGGAGCATATAAACAGGAGGGGGAATGCCTGTTTACGAGGGTGGATAGTTATAGGACAAGGGGGAATGGTTTTAAACTGAAACAGGAGAGGTTTAGGTTAGAGATTAGGAGGAAGTTTTTCACACAGAGGGTGGCGATGCAATGGAACAGGTGGCCCAGGGAGGTTGTGTATGCCCCATTCCCTGGAGGAATTCAAGGCCAGACTGGATGTGGCACTGGGCAGCCTGCTCTAGTGGTTGGCAAGCCCTGCACATGGTGGAGAGGTTGAAACTTGATGATCTTTGAGGTCCTTTTCAACCCTGGCCATTCTATGATTCTATGAACCTCAGATAGGAAATGAGAATAATCTTCTGCTCCCTGCCTCTGAGAACCTAGATCCTGGTACCAACAAAATAAAATGGCCTTGGAAGGTGCAGGTAGGACCACAATGGTGAGGCCTACTTGCACCTTGGGGGAGATTATTGAAGGAAGGAGGTTCAGTAGTCCCTCTGGTAAGTGGTATGTGGCCTGCTGATGCTGTGGTCAACACTTCAGTCTTTATTGCTGAAGGGACCCCTATCATGTCTCTATGGCAGATAAGGACACCCCCTTTGGTGCCTGATATAGTTGTGCAGCCACAGATATCTGGCCAAAAACTTTGGTACAGGCAGCTGGGGCATGCCCCAGTACAAGCTGAAGTGTTGACCCAAGATAGGAATACGGCCTGTATGTTGCCCCAGAGGGCAGACCTTCCCCTCTTTGTACTCCTGAAATACTTATATTATTCCCCGTGAGTCTCTGAGTCTTCAGGATCGCTGGGAGGAACAAAATACTACTGGAGTGTTCCAGAGTTGCTGTGAGATCATGTGCAACATCTGGCAATGGTCTACCTGGGACTGATGGAGTGTAGGATGCACCCGCACCACATGACTGCATGCTTCCAGTAAACACCACTGAGCATTAGCCCAACAAAGAACATAAGCCATATGCTGATCATCACTCATCCCGAATTATATCGACATGCATCGCGATGGGTAATTACAAAAGCGTTGCAACGTAACAGATCCCTGTATTAAGGAAGGCTCACCCTATAATCAATTTGATCGTTGGTTCATGCCATGAAGAGGTGGAGTGAATGGGAACTGTTCACTCATGGCCTGAACCACTGATTTATCACCTGAGGTGAGCACTGAGTCAACCGCAGGAGCACAGGTGAAGGCAATTCACCTGTGTGACCAGAAGAGGAGGAGTCTGGCTCCACCTCTCCTAGACCCCATTTAAGGGATGACCAGGGGTGGAGAAGGATCTCTTGTTGGTGCTCCCTCTCTTGTTAGAGTTGTATTGGTAAATCTCTGTTTTTATAGATGGGTGAGTTCTTCACCATCTAAATAATCCATCTGAAAATATATCATCTACCCTGACTAATTATACTGTTTGGTGTTATTAATTCAGGTTACCACTGCAGAAACACAATATAATTGGTATTGAAACTAGTAAGTCAAATAAAATGTGAGAGAGTGTCCGAAACTGAAGGCCTTACTCTAAAACTGAAGGCGAGATGGATGAGATGTTCCCCCTGCAGGTGGAGAGGGGATATAAAAGGGCTCTCCAGTAAAGAGCCCAGGGGGGCTTGTGCTGGAGCAAAGGGTGAGGCAGATGTCTCAGCTGAAGTGCATATACACCAACGCACACAGCATGGGCAACAAACAAGAAGAGCTTGAAGCCACTGTGAGGCAGACTAACTGCGACCTCGTCGCTATTACAGAAACATGGTGGGACCCCTCCCATGACTGGAGTACTGGGACTGATGGCTACAAGCTCTTCAGAAGGGACAGACGGGGAAGAAAGGGTGGTGGCATAGCTCTCTATATAAAGAGTGTCTTGATGTTGAAGAGCTTGAGGTTGGAAATGACCAAGTGGAGTGTCTGTGGGTAAGGATCGGGGGATGGTCTGTAGGAGTGACATCGTGGTGGGGCTCTGTTATAGACCGCCTAGCCAAGATGAAGAGATAGATGAGGTGTTCTACAAGCAACTAGTAGATGTTGCACGATGGCCAGCACTAGTTCTCATGGGGGACTTCAACTTCCCTGATATATGCTGTGTATGGGAACTGTTGAATCATGGCCTGAACCACTGATTGATCACCTGAGGCAAGCACTGAGTCAGCTGCAGGGGCCCAAGTGAGTGTGATTGGAAGGGGTGGAGTTTGACTCCACCTCTCCCAAGATCCCATTTAAGGGCTGACCACCAGCAGGGAAGGGTCTCTTGTTAGAGGTTCTTCCTTGGTGGAGTTTTTGTTGTGCCTCACCCTTCTTCAAAGGTGAGTCACTCTTTCCTTTTTAACTATCTGTATGCCATCTACTTAAGCCCATCTATAATATACTGTCTTTGGCAGTATTTCTTTTGGGTGCTATTCTTGGGGGTTATTTGCCCTACAATCAAATAGAGTTGGCCTTGCAGAATAAGGGTGAATTCTTCAGAACTTGATGGGCTGCAATGTGGAAAGGTGTTGCTGCCAATTCAAAAACCTGGTGTATGTTGTGTAGATGCCAACATAGCCAAGAAACGTGCCATTGAAGAACATCAAAGCAACCAGCAGGTGAATCAGGCTGCTAGGTTTGAAGTTTCTTAGAGAAAAATGAATTGGTAGCATAAGGATTAGCCCATGATGTCTTATGCCTTCTAGGAAGAGATGCAGTATTTGGACAGTATCAGGTTTGAGGGGTGGATGTTAACATGGACACTTCTGCTGAAATTATACTCAAATGTAAAATGTGCTACAGTCAAATAACCACATGGATAAAGCCTCACTGGTATGGAGAACAGTGGCTTAAATATTAATATGGGGAGGTCTGTCATGTTGATTGCATCACGTTTCATTAAACGCTCCATGGTAAATGCTATGTTCTTACAGTGGTGGAAAAAAGCTCTAGATGGCTGGAAACATATCCCACGCTATATGCCACTGCCCAAAGAACTATTCTGGGCATTGAAAAGCAAGTCTTATTGCAATATGGATCCCATAATAACTAGAGTCAGATAATGGGTTTCATTTCTGTAATTACCTCATAAACAAATTGTGTCTAGGAACATGGCATTGAGAGCATATACCCCATTCTTTATCATGCACCAGCCTCTGGGAAAATTGAATGATACAATGGGTTGTTAAAGGCTACACTGAGAGCAGTGGGTGCTGGGACATTAAAACGTTGAGATACACATTTAGAGAAAGCCACCTGGTTAGTCAATGTTAATAAGTCTGACAATTGATCTGGCCCTACCCAGTCAAGACTCTACTGTACTGCAGAAGGAGCTAAAGAACCTGTAGTGTACATGAAAAATATGCTGGGGAGGACGGTCTGGGTTATTCCTGCATCAGGCAAAGGCAAGTATATTTGTGGAACCTGAGTGCACTTGGTAAGTTATATGGAAGGATTGGGAAGTCCAGTGTGCACCTCAAGAGGTATTGATATTGAAAGAGAATATCTAATGTTTTGAATTGTATTATATTAATTGCTACATAATACTGGATGCCATCACTATTATGGTTGCTATATGCCCTATCTATGGTATTACCTGGATTAAGGAAGAATGAATTCTGATGGAACTGGATTTGTCATGCAACAATACAGCACCATGCATCATCTCTCTTGTCTTGAACAACTGTTATGACATATTGCTCTAGTGAGCAATACAGACAGGCTAGTAAAAACGAGCAAGGAGAATGATAAGGTACTCAACACCTTTTTGCCTCAGTCTTCACTAGCTGCTGCTCTACACACAGCCCTCGAGTGAATAGTTCAGAAGGTAGGGACTGGGGGAGCAATGTCCCTTCTGCTGTAAGCAAACATCAGGCTCATGACCACCTGAGGAACCTGAACGTCCACAAGTCTATGGATCCCAATGAGATGCGTCCCAGAGTCCTGAGGGAATTGGCTGATTTAGTGGCTAAGCCACTCTTGATGATATTTGAGAGGACATGGCAGTCAGATGAAGTCCCTTTTGACTGGAAAAAGGTAGTGTTGCATTCATTTTTAAGAAGGGTAGAAAGGGCAATGCAGGCAACTAGTGGACTGTCATCTTCACCTCTTTGCCATGGAAGATCATGGAGCAGATCTTCCTGGAAGCTCTGCTAAAGCAAATGGAAGAGAGGGAGGTGTTATGGGATAACCAGCATAGCTTCACAAAGGGCTGGTCCTGCCTGAACAAATTATTACCATTTTTATTATGGTTTCACTGCATTAGAGGATAAGGGAAGAGACACCAATTGTAGGGCAAATAACCCCCAAGAATAGCACAAAAAAAAAAAAAGAAAAAATAGTGCCAAAGATGGTATATTTTTGGTAGGCTCAAGTAGATGGTATACAGACAACTAGTAAGAAGAGAGTGGCTCACCTCTGAAGATAGTTGAGGCTTGCCAATAACTCCACTAGGGAGAGATCTCCAACCAGTGATCCTACCCTGGTGGTGGTCAGCCCTTAAATGGAGTCTGGGAGAGGTGGAGCCAGACTCCACTCCTTCCAATCACACAGGTACATTGCCTTCACCTGTGCCCCTGTGGCTGACTCAGTGCTTGCCTCAGGTGATCAATCAGTGGTTCAGGCTGTGATTCAACAGTTCCCATACACTTATATAATCTATCCATACTTCAATAATGTCTTTGACATGGTCCTGCACAACAACCTTCTATCTAATTTAGAGATATATGGATTGACGTATTTAATGGATGAGGAACTGGTTGCAAGATTGTATCCAGAGAGTGGTGATCAGTGGCTCAGTGTCCGGATGGAGATCAGTGGTGACTGGTGTCCCTAAGGGTCAGTATAAGGACAGATGCTCTTTAATTTCTTCATCAGTTACATCAACAGTGGGATTGTGTGCACACTCAGCAAGTCTGAAGATGACACCAAGCTATGTGGAGCAGATGACATGCCTGAGGGACAGACTGCCAGACAGGCTTGAGCAGCGGGCCCAGGAGAACCTCATAAGGTTCAATGAATCCAAATGCAAGGTCTTGCAACTGGGTCGAGGCAACTTCTACTACCAATACAAACTGGAGGACAAAAGGATAGAGCACAGCCCTGCTGAAAAGAACCTGGGCACACTGGTGGATGGGAAGCAAGACACGATCCAGCAATGTGCCCTTTCAGCTCAGGAAGCCTACTGTATCCTGGCCTTCATCAAAAGAGGTGTGGTCAGAAGTTTGAGGGAAGTGGTCCTGCCCCTCTATTCTGTACTGGTGAGGTCTCACCAGGAGTTCTGTGTCCAGATGTGTCATCCTCAGTACAGGAGAGTTTTGAACCTTTTGGAGTGCGTTCAGAGGAGGGCCACAAAAATGATCCGAGGGATGAAACACCTCCCTTACAAGGACAGGCTGAAGGAGCTGGGGCTCTTTGGCCTGGAGAAGATAAGGCTCTGGGGGGTCCTGATTAGCAGCCTCTCAATATCTAAAGGGCAGCTACAGGGAAGAAGGGGACAGGTTATTCAGCAGAGTCTGTTGTGATAGGACATGGGGAAATGGTTTCAATCTAAAAGAGGGGAGATTTAGACTAGATATAAGGAAGACATTTTTTTACAATAAGGTTGGTAAGGCACTGGAGTAGGTTGACCAGAGGTGTGATGGATGCCCATTATTTCAGACACAGAAGGAAAGGCTGGACCAGGCTCTGAGCAACCTGATCTAGCTATAGATGTCCCTTTTCATTGCATGTGAATAGGACTAGATGACCTTTAAAGGTCTCTTCCAACTCAAATGACTGTATGATTATATGAAGACCTAAGTCATGGACTAAATGAACTCCATGGACAATTTAGAAGGGTATCCCATAGACTAAGGAATGAAGTCTGTGTGTATACATCAAAAGGCAGGACACGTTATGGTAATTAATTGGGATTAATGGGGAAACGTGGGACTTCAGCATGATTTAAATAGCATGAAACAAGAAATGGATATAGTAGCCAAGTTCCAGTGGTGGTGTCTTGTCGCAAGATAGCAACGTGACACAGGGTTCTTGTGTAAGATTTCTTTATTGCTGCATTTCTGTCTCTTGTATTCTTCCAAGCAAACCCTTTTATATTTTAACATGCATATTCGGTACTTTTCCATTAACAGTCCATTGGCTAGACAGCAAGCAAGTTCCAAAACTAGTCTTTGTAAACAGCAGAGAGATTATCTTATACCTAGCTACAAAATGTCCCTATTTGTTCTATCCAATCCTCTGTCCCAGCACC
The DNA here is from genome assembly GCA_002218305.1 of Callipepla squamata. Classification (NCBI taxonomy): domain Eukaryota; kingdom Metazoa; phylum Chordata; class Aves; order Galliformes; family Odontophoridae; genus Callipepla; species Callipepla squamata. The sequence continues at coordinate 15,974 of MCFN01001330.1, forward strand.
GTATTATCAGTAAGGCAACATTCAACAAGGTTGAGACGACCTCTCCATCTCCCACATCTCTCCCTTCTTTACTAATGAAAAAAGCATGATTCAGGGCATCTTGTATCATTTTCTGAACGCACTGCAATAAGCAAGAAATGCAAACTAAAACATAGAAAGAAGCAATAAGATAAATTAATTCTATTTTTAACACATTCTGTATCCACACTCCCAGGCTTCTGAAGATGCCTCCAAATATATCCAACCCGTCATTAACTTGTACTTTTTTAACTCCATTCTTCAAAACTTGAATGCTTTTACATATTGATTTTGAATTATCTGACAAATTCATACAATGCATGCCATCAAAATCCTGACACCCATGACCATGAGCTGACAGCAAGAAGTCTATAGCAGCATGATTCTGTAGCATAGTATGTCGTACTGAGTCTATATCTAGTAGCAGCCTGCTTAGCACCAAGGAAGTAGCACTTGTTTGCTTGGCCAGCCAGCATCCAAATTTATTAAGCGTGTTCAGTGCCTTAGCTGATGCAACACCTGGGGCTAAAAAGGATGCTGCTACTATTTCCCCAGGGTTCCAAAATTCTATGTTATCCTTACAGTCTTGATTGAAAAGCATGTACAATTCACTTAAGGCACTTTCAGTGGTGAGTAATCATGGAGATGTTAGGTGCTGGTGAAGTTAGTCTTCCCAAACTGCATGGACCTCCTTTGATGTGAGAGGGGATAGCAGGCCATGCCCTGTCCCCAAAAATGAGAAAAACTCCTGCTGGCAAGCTAAGCAGACGGTTACTAGATATAGAGAAATTAGGTGAAGCATAATTATACCAAGCAGAGTGATTTCTATAAGCAGATAAACTAGAATTAACACACTGAACTAATGATTGATTCTTTCCACTATAGTTAAAATACAGACAATAATCCATTTTAACCGAACCCAATAGTTCCAGTTCTTGTGGCTCAAGATTGCTCTGTTGCAGACGGGTTACCCATCCATTCCATCTGTTGACTACTACATGTTAAATGCTATCCCAAGAACAGAGTTTGGGATGGATCACTTGTCCAAGAGTTGTCCCACCAAGCATGTTGAGAAAGGGTTTCCTGGTGATGCAGTTGACTTACAGTGTGTCTTGTCCCATCTTGTTGGCAAGAGTGACCCATATGTTCTGTTTTGGTTGAGCTGGAATCCAAAATGCTGATGAGGACGTGGTTATCGTGTTACAGCAGATGACGAAAGGGATGGCTGTACCCATCGTACTGGTACCTATCTCGGGCCTGTTCCTGTTGAAACACAAGCATAACCTCAACCCCAAGTTATCAATGAATCCTTCCCATTGGTTAGAACTCAGATTTTTTTACCATAACCTGTGCTTTTACTTTGACAGTAGTTAAGGTATTACAGCCAAAATGCCTGTAAATTGGTGGGCATTCCGTTGTCCAACAATTTAGAAAATTGAGAACATAGCATGCTTTAGCTATTCTTTCCTGAGGGGTCATACCCATACTCACCCTTTTTTGTTTTTGAAGCATGGCCTCTAAGGTACCATGGGCTCGTTTGATAATAGCTTGACCTGTGGGAGAATGGAGTATGCCTGTCAGCTGTTGAATATCCCACTGCTGAAAGAAAGAGCGGGTAGCATGGGCTACATATCCTGTCCCACTGTCTGTTTTAATTGTTTTCAGGACCCCAAGGACTGCAAAGGCCAGTAAGAAATGATTACAGGCATCTTTTGCCTTTTCTCCTGTATTCACAGGTGCAAAAACCCAGGTAGAGAATGTATCAATAGAAACATGAACATAACGGAGCATCCCAAATTCTGGTATGTGTGTAACATCTGTTTGCCAAATTTCTAAGGAGCTCAGTCCTCAAATATTAACTCTAACAGAGGGTGTTGTGTTGCCTCTCAAAGGCGTGGTGGCCCTTCTCGGGAACAGCACAGCAGCCAACCCCAGGCTGCTCGGTCCAGTTGCTTGCAGTCGCCAATGTGGTGGACGGCAAATGGCATTTATTGGTGGGCTACACAGTACTTTTATCACCTAAGGTTACAATGTTGTCTCTGCCTACTTACACCACGAACTAAGGCTATTGGCTGAGAGGTGGCCCTATCTTCCCGTACAGCATGATATCTTCTGTTCGCCAAAACCTTGACCGCAACAGTGTTGGTGCAACAGTTTGACAGTCTGGGCAGGACTATGATCTATCTGGCCTGATCCGTGGTCAATTGGAAGGCACGTTGTAATGCCTTTGCATTTTGATGGTAAAAATCATGGGATTACCATGCTTGGGCAAACCGACTGGGAACAACAATTGCTCCTGCCAGTTTGTCCGCCTGCACATTACCTTCAGAAATAGGACCTGGCAGAGAAGAATGAGAAAGAACATGCTGAATAAAGTAAGATTCCAAGCGATGATCTAGAAACCATTTTAAGCACAAAAGAAGCGTGAGCAACTGCATGTTAATTGTCTCCTTTAGATAAGCATGCTCCAATTGCGTCATGATGCCTGCAACATAAACAGAATCTGTTACTATATTGATGGGTTCAGACCATCACTTGAACACACAGACCACTGCTGTGAGTTCCACAATTTGTGGAGAACCAGTGGTGACATGGATGTCACTATCCCAGGTCCTGGCAGTACCTCTCCATATGATGACTGCATGGCCAGTCCTGCCAGATCCATCTGTAAAAACAGTAAGGGCGCCTACAAGAGGGGTTTGTGATAATTTAGAAATTGGCAACAAATAAAGAGAGTGAAGAGACTGTAAAAGCTTGTGCGCTGGCAGATGAATACTGATCTGCCCTGAAAATCCTACCAGCGTACACTGCAGCTGTTGCGACATGCAGAACACAAACTCCCATTGCTTGAGATCAAATGGGACATAAATTGTCTCTGGATCCTTGCCACCTAATGCTAATAAATGGTCCCTTCCCCTGCAAATGACCATAGCTACCATATTGTCATGGTTTTATGATTTTTTGTTATATTATTGATATTCCACATCATAACATCATGTAGTATATTGGGAGTTAAAGAGTTAATGCTCTAGCTGCATGGATCATCGATAGTTACGGATATGCTTGTCTCAGAAGAGAAGAACAACTACATTCCCCAGAGGACTGTGCAATGCTTTGCATTTTTACGTGTTTCCACTCAGAGGGAAAGATAAAAACTGTCTGCGGTCATGGGACCATCTCTCTTCCCTTCGGGATCGAGCTCATCAGTGGGTGTTTGTTGCAGCCGTCTGCCTTCAGCGTTAGCATAAGTGCTTCGGTTTATCGGACACTCTCTTGCTCATTTTATTTGATTCATTAGCCTCAATTCCAATTATATTGTATTATATTGTGTTATTTTATTTTCTGATATCTTATTTAGTAAATTAGCTTTCCTTCTCAGATCATTGCCATTGTTTTGTTCGTGGGCCCTTGGGTCTCCTGCCTCAATCATCACAGTACTGGGTCAAATCGGCCCACAAATCGTTGACACTTATCAACATTGGTGGTGACAGTCTTAGCAAATTTGTCAAAAATACCCATTCCAGAATTACCAAGGGGTCAGGGTCTCCCTTGACCCACTGCGCTAACAATCCACACGGTTGAAAAGGAGAGTTAATGACAAAAAGACCGATAGGATGATCAGGTTTTCTTTGATGTGATTTTGTTGGGTCATCCTTGACATGACAGTATTCAGCGCTGTCGCTGCTGGTGGTGTCAAATGTCACAGTGATGATAAGTCCGGATCCCCTTCCAGTAATTTGAATATTGGGTGAAGATTTTCTGTAGAAATGCCCACTAGGGGTCGCACCCAGCTTATGGCTCCTAACAGCTTTTGCAGATCATTTAATGCACTAACTTTGGTACCCAAAGTTAGAGTCTGAGGCTGGATTTGAGTCTGCAAAATCCTCCAGCCCAGATATAGCCAAGGTGGTGTCTTCTGGATTTTGTCCTGCACAATCTGCAATCCTGCCTGAGTTGCTGCTGTTATAATCACTGACACAACCTCAGTCAGTCTCAGGGGAAGTCTCAGAACTTGAATGCAGTTTTATCTTTCACTCTGGGTGGAAAATGGGAATGCAAAGTCCTCTGGGGTATGTAGTTTTTCTCTTCTGAAAACCAGGTACCTAGAAATTCGTCAGTCCATGGAACTGGAGTATTAACTCTTTAACTCTCAATGCCTTACATGATGTTATGATGTGGAATACTGATAATAAAAATCATAAAACCATGACACTAATTGTCAACGGTTTACTGGGCTGGATCGGCCCGGTTCCGCGACGATTGGTGCGGGGGACCCACGGACCCACGCCCCAGGAAAGGGCAAGGAAAAAGGGAAAAGGGAAAAGGGAGATGGGCCTAGAAACAAAACAGCGGCAACGATCTGAGGAGGAAAGCTAATTTACTAAATAAGATATCAGAAAGTAAAATAACACAGTATAATACAAAATAATTGGAATTGAGGCTAATAAATCAAATAAAATGAGCAAGAGAGAGTGTCCGATAAACCGAAGGCCTTACGCTAACGCTGAAGGCGATACGGCAGCGAGCACCCACTGCTGAGACGATCCCGAAGGAAAGAGAGTGTCCCG